>JAPDSC010163098.1:0-10456 GCA_026290005.1 Latrodectus geometricus
ATAGTATGTAAGAAAAATTTTCCAAACGCAAACAAAACCTTCGCATTAAAATTCAAATTGTAGGAAGTTAACCTCTATTTTTAGATCAAGATAAATTGTTCTAGAGTTTTACTGTTTACTGTCACCAGACATTGCTAGTTATTAGAGGCAATCAATCATATGTGAATGTTTTATCAATGAATTGATAAACCAATCACACATATGATTGGTGGCATGATTATAATAACGTAGAATATAAACTTTTTGATGATAGTTTCTTTTGAATGAAGGATAATAGAAGGAATTCGTCCAGTTTTGTAGGATATTTAGTTAAAAACAAATGAGGTATTATTTCAATATTCACTATCTCCTTTTCAATTTTTAAATTACATTGTCTTTTTTAGATTTCTATTTTCTGAAGTGATTGGAAATTTTATAGATGCATGAGAATTTTTTGAGATAATTGACGATACCATTTTTTTCAAATCTATTTATGAAATACTATTTATAAGGAAAAATACCTAATTTTCAAAAGAGCAAATGTTGCCCTTCTGTAATACCTTGGGTACTTGAATAAATAAATATTTTATTTCAAGTTTTGTTTAAATTTATACTCAGTTGTTGAGGATGCTTTATCTCTTTATGTGTGTTATATAATAGGAACATTCTAAGAAAAAGTTAGGACAAATACTGAATATGTGTAACATTATTTTTAAATTTAAAGATTTAGAGTAATATTTATTTGTAATCATGTGGTTCAAGTGCTTTATATCAAATAATGTTGTTTCTTTTATAAGCTATGACTAGAAACAAGTTTTCCATTTCTTTGAAATGAAATAAAAAGTGAAAAATTAATAAAATACGAAAATTCGTCTTAATAAATAAAAAATAGTATCATTTCATTACTTGTTAGTGTAAATAAAATAAAAATCATATTGCTATAAAAAAATCCTGGTATATATATTTGACACCGAGTTCTGAATACACTAACAACTGACATTGTCCTTATAAATTAAATATAAGTCGTGGAATATCTTCAAGAAAAATTTCCAGAAAATGAGGACCATATTTACATGCCATCAAAAATACACAGCCAGCAATGTTGATGGATGTGCCAGCAGAAATCAAAAGAATTGCACTAATATTATATTTTAACTAAAACTGACATTAAACTTGAGAACTGGAACACTATAGTTTTACGTATATTGGATACGGTGAATTCAAACCAACATTCCTTAAATGTGATTTGTCTAAATTGAAAGCAATTTTTTCTAAAAGCATAAAATTGAATTTTTTTTTAAATTGAATTCCATGAAATAAATTTGTATATTTTTTCAAAAAGAAATTATTTCATCATCCTAAATATATGTATTACATAAAAATATGTAGCTCGTTAAATTTTTATATTTTACATCTACATTTCAATCTTAAATTTATTTAAATTATACAGACATACTTCTTTTTTAGTATGTCAATATAATTTATTGTAAAAGGTGCAGTACATTGTAAAAAATGTATACCTTAGTACATAGTTGAAATATCTTACTTTTTCAATGCACTGAAATTTTGAGTTACAATACCGAAACTTTAGATTTAGTAAAGGATTGAATTTTCAACTTTACATTTTTTATAAATTCTGAAACAATTGTATATTTAACAAATTTTAGAATATTTTACAATTAATCTGCTTTTTCTCTTATTTTATATTTTAAATCAATTAAAACTGGTTGTTATTTAGTGTTTATTATTTTTTCCTTGAAAATTAATATTTCAAAATATTTTTGATGAAATAAATTACTTATTTTAATCACATTTTAAAATTATTATTTTTCCGTATTTAAACAGAGTGCCTAAATATATTGTTTTATTTACTAATATCAGTAGGAATTACAAGTTGTTTGTCAAACAAAAAACAAATTCAACCTTAAGACATTTTTCTAGATTAAATTATGAGTAAAATCAAATTCTGAAGGTGATATTTACGTTTCCAACTGATGGGAACTCTTCAAGATTATTTAAAATATTAAATTTTTAAGAATACATTATTTACACATAAAATAAGTATTTGATTTTTAAAAAATTACGCCCCCACACTTAATATTTGTATTTTTATGTTATGTTATTTATTAATATAATGTGGTAAAATAATGTTTAAGTTTTTTGTTTCGTATTATCAAATGTATTAAATACCCACATTACTTAGATTCAAAACGTTACTTCTTAAACGTTCTTAATGCAAACTTAACTTACTGAACTGTTAAGAACTATAATAAAGTAAATTATGTAGAAACCATCTATTTGTAATGTTAAGCAAGTAGAATTTAAAATAGTAAAGAAGTGTTTGTTTGCATTAGTTTTGTTGATTCAAAATTATATCTCAAAATTATAATAAAATTATTCCTAAAAATACATGTGACTTTTTTACTTAAGTTGGACAAGACTTTTAAATCTTTGATTGCATTTACTTTTAAAACTAATTTATTTTTTGATGTTCAACATATAATTAAAACCAGAATGTAAGAATGTAAATAAATGACTTTAAATATCGAAGACTTGTCACACGAGAATTACATCCACAAATGATTTACTCGTACTGATAATTAGCAGCTCCTAGAAAATATCATGCATTTTGAGTTTAACTTCCTAATTACCAAACATCTTGGAGTTATATTAGCAAAGCCATTTTTTTATATTTTTCATTCAAATCGTGTGTAGTATTTAGACATTTAAATAAATAATTTAATCTTTTATAAAAAAATAATATTTTCTCAATACTAATACTAATATAAAATATTAGTATTAGTAATATTTTTATATTAGTATTAGTATTCTCAATACTAATATAAAAATATTTCTATAAATGCAGCAAATTAGAATATATATTAATCAATAATTAAATGAAATATACGACAGAAGCTTTAACATTTGTTGTGGTCTACATAAGAAAATGTTTTATAAATTACTTTAAATAGATTCTTATTCCAAAATATTAATTTAATAAATTTTTTACTAACTGTTTGACGATTATACAAATATTTCTATCTCTGAAAATTATTTTTTCCATAAACTTTATTTATTTATACCTTAACAGAAACTATTATACAAACTTAATAATGTAAAATTTAGTACAGGGAACAGAAATTTTTGATTTTATTAAATCAAAGTAACTATTCCCTTATAACTTTTATTTGAAAATGTTGTTTAAATATTGATTATTGTTAAAGTTATAATATTTCCTGGAGTTATTTAATCTTCTGACTAGGCATGTTTGTCTGGCTATTTTTTCTCATTTGACATAAAAATTCTTCTGTTTGCATTCTCTGCAACTCCAAGGATACGAACTACGATTCTGTTACTCAGGATTGCTGGGGAGTAAGATTAAGGCTAATGACTTAATGCTCAAAAGTCTGATATTTATGTAAATAAAATTAATAATAAAATGCATTTATTTATAATTACTACAAATGAATAAAGTTTGTATTATAAAATTATAAACTATAAAATTATATATTTGCTGGTTTGTAAGATATCTTTTTTAATTCAAAGAAGTAATTGTTTCAATTAACTAAAAAATCTCACGCTCTAATATTTCCTCTTATAAACAGATGCTTAAAAATGCTACGCCCAATAAACATAATTTACAGAATATATATTGTATAGAGACAGTAGTTAAACTATTTAAGACTATAGCATTAGCAAAAACTGCATCGACTGGTTGACAAATTGTTACTTAAGAACATAGATAATGATTTAAAAGAGTTTCAAGGGATTCTTCACTAGTTCTGGAGACAATTGTCTGGGTTTTGACAAAGTTATGAAGGTAAAGTTCCCAAGATTGATGGCATACTTTCAGATATTTTTTTTACATTACTAAATAATTAAAATACTATAAACTCATTATAATGAAAATTGAAAAAGCTTGATAATTCAAAAATATGCATACAAAATGGGTTGTAACTTATATGCAAATACGGTATAAATGTCAGACATTTAACTCGATTTGCATAATTATTAAAAAAAATCAACTTTAGTATAAATATTTCAGTTCTGAATGAAGGACAAATCTATATCATGATCACATTGTGTATAAATTATAATTAATTTCTAATAAAAGTAAAAGGAAATAAAGAATTCATCATATAGTTTTCATTTTAATGAAATAAAATTCTAACAGACTTTTATTTTCATCTAATCATTTTAAAAATTCAAATTATCCTTAATAGTTTAGAATGTCTAATAAATAATGACATCACAGTATCCTCTATTCTATTAGGCAAATGGACTTTTATTTTTTATCAGACAAGGGGAATTTTTTACGCCAAGTCTTTTGTTCCCCTATTTCGTATTTTCTTTTAACGGAAAGGACCCGGAACGAATCTTTTTAATTCAAAGCTAATTCCAATTAATATTAAACAAAAGACAGCATGCTCCATTCTTGTAAGTATCAAAGAGTTTTATACACATGTAAGTAAAATTACTCCATTTTTTTTACATTTTCCTGATTTTTTCTAATTAAACTAGGAATTTCGTTAGCAATTGCACTTTCCCATTTGAAGCAATGCCAAATGTCCCTGGAAGCTCTTACAATAGCCCTGGAAATTCGCAAAGTAGTGCAGAAGAAATTTTAAAAATTAATTAATGTGTAAAAATGGATGGTTACCATTAAGAACTTCACTGATTATGAAATTTGGATAACGTATATAAATATTTTTACTAAAAATAATTTAATAAAAAATATATATATATAACTTATTTTATATTTATTTAAAAAAATATCCCCTTCACACACATAAAACATTTTAGTTTTTGCGATTTTTGTTTGAGTTTTGTGAACCAAATTAGAAAAAGTATCAGTCAAATAATGTAACTTAAATTATCGAAAAACTTTTTTATACTTTTAAAATGGGTAATGTGTTAATATTTATATTTATTCATTAAGAAAAATAAAACCCTGAGAAACTTATCTTACTTTGTTTATATTATTTGTTAGATTATGCGCATAACAAATCACTTGGGGAAGCGACAAAGAATGTCGTGTTTTTTAAATGAATACAGTTAACGCCCTGAAATTATTACACTGAATTATGCGCATAATGATGCTTTTTAAATATAAATATTATTCTATAAACTATTTGAAACTTAAATGACGTGTCTGAAACTGAACCATCTAATTGATTATTTTGAAATGTAGGGAATTATCTTAATGATAATAAGAAAGGGATAATAGAATTATAAAAACTAATCAAATAAAATAAAACGTTTTTGATAATTAAGCTTATCATAAACGAAAAAATTGAAAAGCAAAAGAATATAATTAATATAAATATTTAGTTATAACATAAAACATAACAAGACCTTGAAATAAAATTGACGTTCATGGCTGTTTATGAACATTGTTATCAATATTCAAAATTGCATATTAAGTTAATGTTAATGATTTTGAAGAGCAGAAAACGTAGAAAACTGCTATAAATTCAAATATATGTTAACATTAGAATCAATTTTGTGGCTATGATAGTTATATATTTAGCAATAATAATTTGGCAAAAAAAATGTTATTAATTTAAATATATAGTTATAACATAAATGGCGTAACAAGACTTAAAATAAAATTTATGTTCATGGCTGTTAATGAACATTTTTATTAATATTGAAACTTCTATAATGTTCAGTTAATGTTAATATTTTGAAGATCAGAACACAACTATAATTTTAAATATACATTGATAGTAGAATGAATTTGGGACAAGGATAATTAATATTTTAACGCAAAATACTTGGTAAGCGTTATCTGCATTTCAAGTATAGATATTTTCTTTTAGAATTATAAATAACAAAGAAATTATTATAATTGTAGAAATAAAATAGTTTTCACCTTTCTAAATTTTAAAATAGTTTTTTCATTATTTCAAATAAGTTTTCCAGTTTCCCGAAAAAATATAATTTGCTCTATCATTTTTCATTTCATATTCATTTTATCAGTTAGGGAAAAAAACATCTGGAATATTTTTTTCTTACAACATTTTCATATTTTTCTTTTGTGCCTATGTTTTTTTATAAGAAAATATAATGCCTTTGATAAACAACTCTTTATTTTACAAATATGATAAAAATATAGCTACAAAAATAACAGCATTCACTGTCGATTTATAACTAGTTGAGAACAATTCTAGATATAGCACAAAACTGACACAATAAATCTTTGGTGTCATTTGAAGATGATTAACTTCGCAGAGCATATCCATAAAACTTTTAAGAGGTCATTATTTTTAGCTTAAACTAAGTCCTATTGTTTGCTGTACAGTGAAAGTTTGAAAAATAACATTTCTTTCAGAAATTGCAGTAAATTCCAATCATTCATCAGTAGCATCAGGTGCACAGATATTTTATGCTATATTGTTAGGTGTCTCTTATCTAGAAACAATCAGGGAAAACAGCGGTGAACTAAATTTATGATTAAGTGTAAAAGGAATCAATATATGTTATTATAAAATATTTTTATATAATCGGAGTAATTTATCATAATATTCTAGAGAAACAGCAAATATTTTAGTTTAATACTTTCTTTTATTAAATGAACCACTTTCTTTATTATTTCTAATCATTGTTTAATATTTTTTCTGTATATGAAACATTCCAAATTCACGTTTTTTAAAGTAAACGTTGCCTTTTATAGTTAAAATGGAAATAAATTAATAAATTTAACTGTTTCTGTATTGTTAGAGAGTAAGAGAGAAAAAATCCAATATATAATAAATTAAGTTTTAATAAAATGTATTTTTCAGATTAAAAGAATGTTAATTTTAAGTAAAGGGGTTTTAAATTTTTATAGTTTTCAAGTGTTTAATCGTACTATTGGGTTGTTCGAAAAGTCATTTCGTTTTTCTCACCTAAATAAATTTTTTGCTAGTGAAAACTAATTATTTTATGTGTATGAAATCTTGCTATGACCCGAAAGATGGTAAAAGGTATTGGATTAGAATTGATAATATGCAATTCAATAATATATTTATTCCCTATACGTTTTTCATTTTCACATAAAACGAAATAACTTTCCGAACAACCTAATAAATAATAATCATTATGATAAGCATTTCATATAAATAATTAGTAATATTTCTGAATCTTACATTTTCGAATTGTTACATTTTAATCCATGGAGATAAAAGAGTATTCCAAATAAATATATGCATAATATTTATGATCAATTATATTTTATAAGAAAGCGCGCAATTTCAGTTTATATATTTTTACAGATATACAGAATTTCATTAAGATTTATCAATCTTTATCTAAATGAAACATATCTAAGTGAGCTCTTACATTTACATTTTCTTATCTAGGATATAAACTAATTAATTTATCTAGGAATATATGATTTAATACGTAAAAAAACTTTTTCATGTGTGATAAGACTTATAGAAATAAATGGGGATTTTACAAACATTTTTTTAAAATATTAATTTAAACATTATTATACCATGAAACAATTTTGGTTAATATTAATTGAAAAATCTTTTGCTAACGATAATGATTTATTTCTACAACAATTCTATAAACAACAATAATTCTTCATTATTTTAAAAATTTTAATTATTGACTCCACTTTCCAGCTCTCGTACAGACATTGGAGAAAGTCTTAATGTAGCAGCCTATCTACCAATATAGTCCCATAGACGTCTATGGGATTAAAGTCCAGAGATCAAGTTGGCAATTTTATTCTCTCCAAACCAACACCCTAATGATATTCCTCAACAATTATAGCTTGATGAAATCATTCCTAATCATTAATTAGAATAAAATCATTGCAATTTGCACTGACATATGAGTGGACATATGTATCAATGATCTCATCCCAAAATCGCTCACCAGTAACAGCTTCTCCCTGGAACACATGCTGGTCATTTTGAACGTTGAGTGATATCTCTACATAAATCCTTATTCTATAACCAAGATAACTTGGTCTTTCCATGGGGAAATCGATGATAGCTGATATTGGTGAAATCTGATGCTTTGTTCCCTCCAGATAAACACAAGTACTGATCGATCATTTGTGTGAATCTGGACTTCTCTGTAAAAAGTACGAAAACCTTTCGTTGTCTAGTTCAAGAAACGTACTGTATTACCCAATCTAAGCAGGTCTTTCCTGGTCATCTGGTGAGGGATACATACACAACTGTTTGTCTTGAATAGAGACTTGCTATGGGGAAGACGCTTTCACACAGTGCTACCGGATATTCTTCTCTTGTCTGCAATAAATTGTAACATGTAAATAATTATTCTTTTCGGCAAAAGAGCTGCTATAAAACGGTCATCTACAGTATCATCTTCCATTTCATATTGATGCAGAGACGGTGAACCACACTGCGAGATACCTTAAAGAACTTATCATCATTAACCTATGACATCTCTATTTCGAATCATCTGACCATCCATTACCATTTTAAACCTAAGCAAATATTTTCTCCCAGACATTAAGGACCTCATTGACTACATTCAATGAATCTGCTAACAAAATTTGAAAATGAAATTATAAGCGTAATTACGAAAGCCTGATGTCCGCATATTTTTTTTTCCTCACACTAATATACTTCTGTTCTTTTCTTTAAAATAAGTAGTAGCTATTTTTTTGCATAAATTTACATAAGTTCGTTTTCATCATTTATATAAACTATAAATTTTATTATGAGTGTTATATTTTTGTATAGAGTTTCGAAAAATATGTGTTTTCTTTAGCTCTTTAAAGACAATGTGCCGCAATTTTGAAATAAATATAGATCATATACATTGAATTCAAGTATTAAACTGCCCTGTCTTAAGAAATAAAAAATACCTTACATTTTTGATAACTCAATATATTATAATGAAAGCTTATTTGCCACTGAAAAAAGCAGAAAAGCTTAGAAAATTCTAAGTACAAGATACGGAATAATTAATTTGAAATGCAAAAAATATTCCTTTTATAAAGATGTATCTAAAATATTTTATTTTTAAAAAAATCTGGGAATACTATGATATTCTTTACAAAAATTTATTTTATTCGTATGGTTATTTTATGTTTCAAATTAAATTTAATCCCTTTATAAGTAAGTACATTAATTTAAAATTTATAAAAAAAGCATGTTATCTTATTGATAACCTAATGTTTAGATGTTTATAAATCATATATTAATTTAATTTTAGGAACGTAATCAGAGATTGGAATTTTTTAATTATTATTAAAATTACATTCGTACATGTATTTCACAAAATTTAATTTCATTTGCGTCACACATAATTATTTAAAAGAAAAAATCCGATAGCAGACTAGAAAATTCTTTAGTATAAGAGGAGAAATGTTTGTTTTGAAAGAGATTTACCACAAATATTATATTTATATGTTATCTTTTTCTTTGTACAAAGAAACACGAAGAATGATAAATATTTATTTATGTGACAAGTACTGTTGCTGATGTGATTTACGGTGGCTTTTGAGCTATAAAATATGATGAATTTAGACATACCATCTTGCTGATTGGGTACTTTTTTGTAGAAGTTGTTTTGGTTTCAACCATTTCTTTGCTTTCTTTTGTTAAAAATACCAAATATTAGGCAGTGGGCTTTACGAAATAAACCTCCTTTTTTTACTCAATAAATAAATGAATAAAAAATGAATTTGCTTTATATTTTGATAGAATCCAAACAAATTGTTTCGTATAAATATTTATTCAAGAGGCCTCACGGTATATGACAATATATAATTTAAAAAATTTTTATTGATTTAAATTAATCGTAAAATAACTTAATAACTATTTAGCTAAAATTGATATTTAGTTTCGAAAATGTATTGCAAAACATCAATTATAAATATAACTTAAAGATCACACTTTAATTACATTTCATATAAGTGCTATTTATGTTTTAGAAGATAGGTTTATTGATATTGCTAAGTAATTCAATAAATAACTGCTTATTCATATTGGTTAAATAAATAAGTGTAATATATATACTTCATATTTTTAAGGGATTAAGTGGATCATGCTTCTCAAGGAATAATAAAAACATGGTAATTCTTTCAGTCAAACAATTTTAGTTAATAAGTAACTCATCAATTAAAAATAATGGAAGTTTGTTTAATTGAAACTAAATCATAACAAAATGCGGAATCATTTTCTTCTGTAAAAATATTATGAACATAGTTCTTTCTGTATGTTTATAACATATTACTTTAACATAAATTTAGAAAATAACGATTTATATTTTTAATAAGAATAGTTATTGCAAAAATCATGTTACATCTTATAAAAAAATACATTTTCAAGTTGAAACTCTACTATATTGGTTAGTTTTTGTAATTATTAACTAACATTGAAAATTTAGATAAAGCTCATAAATTTTAAAGCTATATGTTAATTTTAACAGTCATTAGCATTTGAATTAATTAAGATTTTCAATACGAATTTTAGTGATAATTTAATTGTCACATTTAAATTTTTTT
>JAPDSC010163102.1:0-10246 GCA_026290005.1 Latrodectus geometricus
GCGCTGGTAAAAAATAAAAATATCTTTTCAATATGTGATCTACCTTACGTAGCTGTGAGTAATTTTTCAGATTAATATCTGGCATTACATCATTTTTTATACAAACAAATTGAAATACATAATTTAATTATTAAATAGTATTAGTAATTATGTATATATTATAAATCTTTAAATAAAATAAAGTTTAAGGTAAATACAATAGTACATATAATAAAAAATATATGGTAAAAAATGAATAATTAGATTCTTTTTTATTGTATTAATGGTTAAGACATAATTTATCTTCCGAGAATGTACTTAGCATAATTATATGGAACCTTCACTTTGGTTATGTGATAAGGAAATCCGATTATTTCAGAAATGACATCGTTTGAAAAGCTGAAAAAAATGTCTGAGTTATTGACAGCCCTGTGCTCATATCTTAATCTGATTAATAACCCCTTACAAGCAAATCTCATTCCTTATCTCATTTGTACTTCTTTTATCTTATATATTTACTTTTAGAGATTTTCCACTGCATTTCACGCACGCAAGAAGGCTATTTTATGGTGGAAGTAATTGATGCTCAAGAGAAAACTGAATGGCTTCCGAATCAATAAAAAAAATAAAATTCCCAAGCAACCTAATCATCCGCTATATCCTATGCTTGTGTACTGATAATATATTATTCATAACATACCTGAGAGTTACTATGGCATTTGGCACACTAGTTGTAGCAGACATGAATTTCCCAAGGCTAAGCACTATAATGTAGATAATGAGCCATTGACACTCAAAACTGCAGTAGCTTTTCGTTGCATCACCAGTGGTTAATTCTCCAAAGGAATTATGCACGCATTTACAATTTGTATAAATCTATAAAATACCATACAATATTATACATTTAAAAAATCTTTTCATAAATATATGTGACATATATATTCATATCTATATTTCAAAAAAATAAATTTACCTTTAATGTTTTGAGTATGAACAAAAGATTTTGTAATAAAAATATTTCAATGTCATACACAATTGAATAAATAAATAAAAGCTAAAAATAAATAGATAAGAGCTTCAACGATAAAATTTAGCGAAATTTGTAAGTATAAAAAATGCGCATTCTTAAAAAAAATTTTTTTTTTAAATTTCGAATGAATGAAACCTAGAAACAATTCATATTTAGTTTCATGAAAAATTCTAAATCAAAGCACAAATCAATGATGAAACAAAATTACGAATTGAATAAATTGCACTAAATTTCGTTTTGCCTCAATGATTTACTATTGCATCATGATACACATTTATTAAATTTGATTGAATTTCTTTACTAATGAAAATTGTTAAATGATTTCTTAGATGTATTTTAAATGTTTAAAGAATTACATCACAATGTATATTTTAGCTTGATTTTATTGAATAAAATGTATAAGCATTTAAGTCTTTGGATTTCTGTTGTGTGCTTAGAGCAGTTTAAGTTATGAATTGCAGCGTCAATTTAAAATAATTGAAAAAAAGTTATTATGCATATTTTTTTATAATTTATTTTTCATGTTTTGTTTCTAACAGAATGTTTCCTGCTTGAACAAGTAAAAAAATACTTTGAAAATTACGTTCACAGGAAGTAACTTGTTCTGAGCTTGTTATTATCATAAATAGAAATTGTAACGACTTTGTGGGCTTAGATTTCTCCATGTTCTAGTAACTTGTTAGAGTTCCATTACATAATATTATCAAACTAAATTATTTATCTATGTTTCAAGTTACAGGATTACTTTCCAAAATAGAAAGTATAATTCACACTCCTACACAGTATTACACCTCAAGTAAGTATTGTTCTAAATTATACTCTTATTTATAATTATCATAACTTATTTTCAAGTTAATTTAATAGTTGACCTTAACTCTAAGTTAGAATGATAATTTTCTGATATGTAAATACAATTTATAATTTATTTTTGGCCAGAGTTAGTGCAACTGAAGAAATGACTGAAAATCATAACATTACTTTTGGGATAAAATTAAGTTACTTTTCAAAATCAAATTGCTTTTATATTTAATTTCAGTTTGAATTTACAGTAGTTTATTTTATTTTAATTTTTAACTTTAATTCAAGTTACCTTTTGATCATAATTACAATGATCGATTAATGGTTTTTCAGATATTTAATGTTCCGGTAAGCTTCAACTAAGCCTTGAACCTAATTAGAAGTTAGCAGGATTAAGAGATTAGATTTCCTTAAATACAAAAATTAAAAAAGTATATGCGTTCATATGTATTCAAATTTATAATGTATTTGATTTAATTCAATTGCTGCGGACAATCAACAATTTTTAAAGAGTCAATACCATGCAATATATTTAATAGATCCATATGTATATCCCATACATAAAAAAAATTGAAGCACATTAATATGTATGCTATTATAATTTTATAACGCCTTGCATTATTAGAAATTAATCAAGTTTGCAGGTTTATTTTAGTTTAATAAAAGCTAATAGAATGCTTTATCAGTTTGTTTGAGAGTTGTTTCTAAATGCTTAACGGTCTTACTTCACTTTCATCATCATCATCTTTCCCTGTTTTGTTGTAACTACTGCATCCAGCATGACAAGGGGAGAAATAGGTCGATTTTCCATCTGGACCACATACGGGTGTGTAGGTATCAGTAGTGCATAAACAGTCACGGTTGCAGTCATTTTCCAAATCCAATCTGAAAAAGAAATTTCTATATTGTTGGCCATGAGGTTAAAAGTTATCTCCATTATTTTAAGTGCATGACTATAGTCATAATAAATGCTAACAATATCATCAATTTCTATAAAGTATTTTCTTTTTCCTGTTTGCAGTACATTCATTGATACCTTCTCATTTGTGACACAGCTATCATCATCCGAAAAATGTTGTGTTAGAGAATGTTTTGAAATTAATAATGACTTTTTCCGAGTTAGTAAATCTCCATATGCACTGAACTTTTAAACACGTTTAAATCTCAACTGAATTCTTTTTCAAAGGCAACTTGTGATTTAAGTAAGTTGGAAATAATTTATCTTAAATCAGTTTTACAAACTGGTTAAAATACATTTAAATGGAAAGAGCGCCATCTCGTTATCTTCTTTATTATTATTTTTTTTTAATATTTGAAGCCGATTAAAGCAAATATTGTATATAGTAAATCATTTTATACATAGTATTTTTAAATATAGTAAATACAATTTTTAAAATAAATAATTTTTATCGTAATATAATAAAAATAATTTTTAAATAAATATTTTTTCAAAGAAAAAGCAAAATTTTAAAAAAATGTTGAAAGAATCATAAAAATATTAACTAAGCAACAAAAAATTATGTTAGTTTTGAGAAGAAATATATATGTCTACGGCACACACGCACATTTCTTAGTTTCATCTTATTCATTTAAAATATCATAATTTAATAAATATCCTTTTGGCCAGTAA
This sequence comes from Latrodectus geometricus, assembly GCA_026290005.1. Lineage (NCBI taxonomy): Eukaryota > Metazoa > Arthropoda > Arachnida > Araneae > Theridiidae > Latrodectus > Latrodectus geometricus. The sequence continues at coordinate 3,438 of JAPDSC010163102.1, forward strand.
ATGTTTTTAAAACATTTTCATCAATGAAAATTTCAAAACTTTATAATATTATAACAGTGAATAAGTTTTTAAGCAAAAACAGTTATTTCTGAAATCAGTTTCGATTGAAAGACAGTGGGGGAACGCTGTTTTTATCTCTCTCTCTAGGTGATTAAGATAAATACGATTTAATTGGATGTAATTGTGATTCCAAACTTCACATTTCTCTTTTCCTTTATTTTTTCAAGCAAGAACTTTTATTTAATTTTTTTGTCAATAATTTATATTGCATCAAATGTAAAGGCTTGATACAATAATTGATCTACAAATATTTTGTACTCATTTACGAAAATAAAATTAAATAAAAATCATAGAAAATTCTTAATAGTTTTATGAAATGTATATTTTTAGTCACACATTTATGGCAAATTCGTTGTAATATAATAGAATTTTTTTACAGTTATATTATTTCAATGACTTACAATCTTTATTAAACCACAGATAGTATTTAATAAAGAATATAAATTATTTCAAAAATTTATACTCTTTGACCTTTAGTTCAGTAATTTGTTGATTTGAAGGCTGCAGTTGCTTAGTAGAGGAAAGGAGAGGTTCTCATGATTAGGATATAGAGAGTTTGATATATAACACAACCGAATGTATTAATGTTGAGAAAGCCTATTCAAGTTATATGTTCTGTTGGGAATTATGCCTTTCCATTAGTGTGACGTGGTGAGGAAGCAGCCATTTCAGATGTTGTCATCGTTACTTGACTATGGCTCAATATGATGAGATGAATAATTGCATTTAAATGCTTATATATATAAGTAATAACTTTACCTAGCCTAATGTTTGTAGATCCGATTCCCAACTTGGACGTGGGTACTTATAGAAATTCTTATTTCACTGCGAAGAATAGAAACGTAGTTGAATTAGCCCTCGGAAAAAATGTGATCATAGAGGCATAACGAAATGAAATTTTTATTAAATTTTATTATAATTTTTATTAAATGTTAATCAAATATTTTGGTTTATATTATATAAATTATAATTTTTAACTAATTTATATTATTATAGTCTTTTTAAAAGCGATATTTTACTGAACAACCATAGCAACTCGATAAAAACAGCATTCAGATCAGTTTTTGTTTTATCGCTCAGTAATAAATTAAGATATAATCATAGAATTATTTACACAGAAATATTAAAGCAATTCTAGGGAGAGAAATGCATGAAAATTTTTATAAATTTCTACTTAATTTAACTTAATTCTAAGCTTTCTCAGACAGCACCCACAAAATTTGATGCATTTCTTACAGTGGATTAACAGTGAGATTGGTTTTCTCCCACTGGAAGCTTGGACAAGAGATTTGCATACAGATAAGAAGGGCGATGACACTGAAGGATTCTGCAAAGACGATTCCTCCTGTCAAAATACGAGCCCTAGGCTTGAATCTTCTGACCGCAGCTCCTCCGATGAAGATGCCCACCATCATCCCGCACAAACTCACGGGACCTGCACAAAATTTGCATTCATCAGACTTCTCAGTAAATAGCACTAATTTATTATTCTTTATTTTTATAATAAAATTGTACTGAAAATTTTACTGTGTATTTTTGAGAGAATATTTGCACAATCTAGAATTGTAAGATTATAATAATTTCAATATCATTACTAAGAAATAGTTAACAGCAATTATTATTCAAACTAAAATTGAATAATCTCAAGTAAATAAAATGAAATGTTTCAATTAAATAAAATCCTAATTCACAAAGATATATGCAAGCAAAATTATTTAGTATAAAATTAAATATTATAATCAAATTTATGAATACTGCTTTGGAAAAATCATTGGTTGTTAGGCGAAATTTAAATGTTGGGAGGTTGGTTCAAACGAAATGGCAGCTTAGTACTTAAAACAAAGTCTTTGAGTTCCAAGACTTATGAGCTCTACTCTATTCTGGGACATAAATATTTTAGTGCTTCAAAATATAATTTATATTATGTGTACAAGTTGATTTGATATCATGTGAAATGTGCCTTAAAAGAGAAAAGAAACAAATTATTTAAAAATGTGTGAATAATTTTGAAACATGGAATTAAAAATAAGATTAATTTATTAAATCGAGTTTTTATTTGAGCCGTGGTAGCTCAGTCAGGATAACGTCGTTCTCGAGACCCAAAGGAAGCGTATTATCCTGGGAGTGACCATGTTCATTAATGGAGACTGGGTCACGTTAAACATGTTGAGATTGCAAAGTCCTCCAAATTCCCAAATCAATACCTCTGGGAGTAGCATACTAAGTTCTAAGGACCTCTACTTGATCTCTGCTTCGAAAAATGGAAGTTTCACCACTGGCTTGTAGTGCTGCCATCTAGTATCATCTGAACGATTAAGAAATGAACTCTTTAAACTAGACAAAGAGCTGTACTCTCTGTCATCAAATGTCAGGATTGAACTTGATTGGATTCGGGGTTGGTACAATATGTTAAATAAATAGCAGCAAAGTCCATAAATACTTGTGTACTAAAGACGAATCAAGTTTCTTTATATATAAAAGTTTTAGTTAAATACTTTCAAATATTAATCCTTTCATTAATCCCTTTCATTTAATCTTAAAATAAAAGGTTTTTAGAAAAATATTTTAATTTTTGCCATCTTCATCTTAGCATTTCATGAAAGAATTTTTGAAAACAGAATATACATTTCAATAATTCTTATGTTTTTAAATCAGTATAAATGAAAATAATTACTTAATGGTATAAAATACAGTTTATTATAAAACTGTAGCAATTATTATAATCTCAAAATGTAACACTTTAATGATGATTATCTTAATGAAAAATATTTTGTCAGATAGTTTTAGCAGACTGTACATTAACAAATTTCGATACCAAGAGAAATAATGAAAAAATATGAAAGTTATTTAAATAAACTATTAAATATTACCAGAGAAAAGATTTGCTTTTGAAGCAGATTGCTTGAATTGCATTTCCATGTACTTAGGCATAAGAACAAAGTATCCTATCAATCCATTGACTCTCAGGATTCCTCCAAGTTGATGGCAAACCAAAATTGGGTTCTTTATCAATCGCTTCACAGCATTTCCCATGCCTATAATTCAAACTTCATTAGAAGTACGCTAATGTACACTATCAGGCACTTAACTTGTTATACTAAATAGAAATTTGAATAATAAAATGAATGTTAAATATTATTTATTTTTTAAATAACAAGAAATTAAATTATAAAAAAAATTGTAAGCACATATTTTGAGAAATTACTACCCAAAACATCTATATTTGTCAGAAATAGCAGCTCTTATGCACCTGAGCATTAAAACAGATAGTGATTGGATGGTGCGTTCAAATACAATGATCAAATATAATCTTTTTAAACAAGATGACATAGTTCATCAAATCCAGTGACTAATGTATGATGACTTGCCATTCACTATGTTTCTCATTGGAGAGAAATCTGAAGAACATGTTCATCTCAACAGCAACGAAACATATTCTGATCCATGCATTCTGTAACATAAGATCAAAATTGTTCAGCAAAAACACAGCATTTTGCAGTATCCGAATAAAACATAGAGAAACAGTCATTAACACAACAGAAATGTAATAGGCACTGTTCATAATTTAGTCTATTAACAAGAATTATCCTAGGTTCGTATTCAGGGACATGTCCATATTATCATTCCAGGTAATGACCCAGTATAACGATGTTGAAATGTAGGCTGTTCACTAAATTGCAAAATTCGGATGAAATTTTTACAATGGTGTAAACAGAATCGGGATTTTCTAGTATAAAACATCACTCTACTCCAAAATCCAGATTTGCCATTGATAAAAAATTGAAGCAACTGCTATATGTGATGTAGCATCAATAGTAACCTAATCCATGTTCACCGAATTGATTGTCCATGCTTTAGCAAGCTACAATGAACTGTAAGAGCAGGCACTAATTATTTAAACAACCCCATTTTTTGACTTCTTACATAAATTGTGATTCACTAAAATTATGCGAGTAACATGTTTGTCTTTTCGACTGTTAGTGATAGCGGTTGCTAAGACCCAACATAGATATTTGTGTGATGATCCTGAAGCGCAACGATTCCAAACTTTTATAGGATCTCGACTCGACCAGAACTAACACAATACAATAAACCGGAATTATGGTAAATTTCTATTCAACTTCTATCAAAGTCAAAAATGTGATAATAAGCATTTTTTCCTTTTACACAAAACATTAAAGCAACATTTCATCATGCATCCACGTTCAAATGTAATTTATGTAGGAGATTCCTTTTATACCATTTCTTCCTTTAAACGTATTGTAGGAGTCACTATTGATGCCTTTTTCACATGAATGTGTTGAATGGTTTTTTATTTTTTAAAAATTGCATGTTCTTTCGATCGTGTAAATTTGGTAGATGTAGTATATGGCCTACATGTGAAACAAGTTTAAGCACCCACGGTGTATAAAAAGTAACATTACATTTTTTTTTAAATATTTTGATTTTATGTAAAATTAATTTTATAAAATATCAGACTAATATACGGTTTGCTTAAAAACACTAGTCACCGAACTATATGGGTTTGATGAAAATATGGGCCAATTTGTAATAGTTAATTTACAAAGCATTCTATATTCATGAAATTATCCACAATAAGAAATTAATGAAATTAGTTTTGACTAAGATGTATTAAAAACTTTCGGAGCTTTTGTTTGCTTAAGTTTTGTAAACAAATATTAGGTTTTGTATACTTTTATTATAAAAAAATACAATAACGTATAATTTAACGTAGATTATTGTTCATAATTCCATGATTAAAACATATGATGTCTTCATTTGTATGCACATCTAAATTTTTAGAATAAAATTAAGTAGGAAATTCTTTTTCCTCCTATATCTATAATTTATTATATATGAAACTTTTAATAAGTCTCCTAAGTTATAGGACATTGCGTACTTTGAAAGAGAATTACAAATTTATTATCATTATAAATACTTTACATGAGTAGTGTTTTTAATAATAATTAAGATGATGTTGATATTACAGTTCGTTTTACTTGTTTTTGTTACTTTTCAGACATTAAACCAACATCATCGATTACTCAATTTTATATATAATTATTTAAGTTCCATAACTGTTAAGAATTTTCTCATTTTGTCATTTTATATAAATTATATATTTCTACATATGTATGTGTCTTATATATTTTATAGATATGTAATTAAACTTTATATGTAATAGTTTGATTTATAACTCTAATTATAATTATTCCCTTATTTTTCAAATCCGGTGATTTTGAATTTTCTACATTAGTCTCCAAGCGAAATAAAGAAATATGCAGAATTACATATCATAATTTTAATTTGTGACTTAAGAAATAAGCATGTCATGTTGAGATATCCAGGATTAAAAAGAAAATTCGTCCCTTAGTAATTGAATTTTCTGTATCGCCTTGAAATATTTCAAACAGTTTAACTGTGTTCATATTTAATTAATAAATAAGAATAATATAAAATAAGAACATATCTAATGCTTTAACAGTAATGACCCGGTAGCAACTCTTTCGAATAAATAATTTTCAACGTTGAAATTAAACAATTGCAATCAAATTAAAAGTATTAATTATTACCTTTGAGATGATCGCAAGTAGATTTCTGCTTTTCGTCTTTCTTTTTAATAGCTTTTGGCACCTTAGCTCCAGGAAAATTTCTTGGAAAGAACGCCATGGGGATCGAGAAAATGAACATGAGAATGCCGATGATAACGTAACCCAACCACCATGCACCTATCCATCGAGGATCGTCTGTACCATAACCAGGATCAACTGTAAAAAATATGGTACCTTAGCTTATTAGAAAAAACTCTTCAAACATCCAAATGTACCACAGTTAAAAAATGCCCGAAATCTAAGCAAATATCGAAAAAAGTAATTAAAAAAATGTTTTGCTTTTCAGATATTTATTTTGAATTCTGCAGTGATTAGATCAAGATAAGTTATTACATTAAGTTCCAAACTGCGTGTTCCTGTGGATCATGATCATTAAATGTAACCAATTACCATATAGTTTTATTTTCTACTTAAGTACTATCCTTTCGAATGTTTTCGTCAAAAAATATGTTGTCAAATCATGCAAATTTCAACTACTTTTATTTTCAAAATATAAGGGTTACCGCAGTTTAAAATATGAAAGTTAGTTTATATCACCGTTATAAAATATAATACTTTATTTTAAATCAAATTTCAATTTTTTAATCAGAAGTTAAAAATTTGTATGCACTAAAATTATAAAATATAAAATTTACAGTTAATGTAATGAAAAATATAAATTTTGAGTGTGTGTTCAACCTAACCTTTGGTGAACTGTAACCTTTGATGACATATTCCTTGCGGAAATGGTCAGTAGGATAATACGTAAGTACCTTTTCATTAAAAATTCAAATGATTCGATTAATAACTGACACAGCACTTCCTGTGCGAACTTCTACACATTGCAAATGAAAGGCTAAGATTTTAGAAATTATTATCTGTTATTAATTATTATAATTATTATCTATTACTCAACAAAATGATTTAAATTAAATGCAAGAATTAGGATAAACTTTATGTTTTATTTCTGAGAGCAAACGGAGGGATATCGTATATTCTATGACTGAGTAATGTCTCTCGGCTTAGTCCTTCTAAAAATTAATGGCATACTCAATAAAGTCAGATGATCTCACTATTCGCTCGGGCATGCTCATTTGTGCATCTGTTGTATAAATAGTTTATTCGGAGCTCGTCTTTTAAAAATGGTGTTTTAAAGTA
>JAPDSC010163106.1:0-13627 GCA_026290005.1 Latrodectus geometricus
ATAACTAAATTCATGATTATGTCGATTCATGTATTCTCATCGATTGTTTCTCACATGGTGTTCTTGACTTTGCAATAATTATGTAAAAATATATTTACATATTCAATTAACATATAAAAATTGCCTTTAATTGTTCAAATATTTTCTAACATGGTTTCACTGAGATTATTTCTGTTGTAGAATGTGTAAAACAAATAAAAATTAATACAAATAATAAATATAGATGTACAATTAAATGTGAAATAGTCCCATCAATTAAAGGGGATAAGACCTGTTAATAATGAAATATCGTAAAGCCTACAACTTGATACTTTTTCTCGACATTGAAATTATACTTATATGTAAATCAAACAAACCTTCATTACTAATAAATTTAAACCTGATTCAACGCTAACTTCTGTAACGGAAGATACCAAAACCACCACTGCAATCTTAATCAAGAGTCCGAATAGATAATTTTATTCTCTTCCCAGAAATTATTAAATTATAAAATATTGATAAGTGATGATTACAGCATCAAAAGGACTGAAAATATATCGAACTCAATAAACCCTGTTTTTTTTTTTTTTGGTTTTGTTCCGACGAAAATATCAGTTTTTTTTCTGTTCTTTGGTTTAGTTCCAGTTCGAAGCTCTGGTAGAAATATTTATCATGTTGTATTAAGTTAATTTTGAGTATAATTTATGTTTTATTCATATTTCTTGCAAATGATTAAATTTCTTGCAGATTGAAGGTGGGCCAATATTGACACACCTTCGTGATCAAGTAAAAGTGAATAAAATCGTGAGTATACGTAAAAACCGGTGTCTACTGTTTTTCCCTATCAGACAGCTTTTAAATTCTAGATTCTTAAAAATAAATTTTAATAAATAATGCATGTTTTATTTTTAATTTTAAAAATCTTTCTTTTGTCTTATTTTTAATTTTTAATCATCATATTAATTCCCTTAATGACAATCCAAGTAGCTTACATTTTTTTAATTTAAGAACGTTAAAATCCACCATTAATCGGAAAACGTTTCCCTTTGATGAAAGCAATACATCCTTCATTATACAAACTGTTATCTATTTGAAATATTTTTCCTTTCTCAATAGTTTGCAAATATCGTAAATTGAAAGTTTTGCTGACACCAGCACCAATCCTTCTTTTGAGCTTTTGTTGACCATCTCATATTCGCAGATTATCGATTCCGCCGAAATTTTAATCCCCCTTTTTTTTCATTATCGTTTCCGCCGAGGAGCTTAACCCCCTCTTTCCCATACCTATTGATATCGCCGCGGTCAAGTAAATAGAGGAATTTATGATACAACACATTTGGCAGCTTATCCATCCCTTTGTCTATTGGCGGGCATGGCGACCACTGACACCACTGTTAGATTTTCTACGCTGATTGGTCAGTCGTTAAAAATGTTTCAGGACTTCAGGAATGTTCAGGAAATATCTCTCTTCAGTCACTTTTTGATGAGCAACCGTAGATTGAAGTCGCGTATGCGAGGGACAGCGGTCAGCAGTTTTTTTATCGATTTATTTATACTAATTAATTAATTTTTTACTATGGATGTCCACCTCTACACCAGCAAGCAAGAAAAAAATCTACTTATTGTAGATGGCTATACTTACTATGAGAAAAGAAAACTAAAAAGCGGTGAAATCGTATGGCAGTGTAGCAGAGAAAAAAAATGTACTGCAAAAGTGTACACGATGCCGAACAAATCGTCTATCTTAAGGCTTGTTAACGTGCATTGCCATGAAAAGGATGAAAATTTACCAACGAAAATATTTAATCAAGCTGCTAAATAGAAAGCAGAAGATATTTTAGAGAGAGCTGTCTCTCTAAAATATCTTCTGCTGAGAGACCCTCTAAAATTATTCATACAGTAATTGCTGAAAATCCAACTTAGTTAGAAAACATCACTTCTAGGAATGTTAACAACTTGAAACAGAGTATTTATAGGAAAAGAAGAAAACAGATACCAAGCCTTCCGAAGAACAGAGTAGAAGCAATAGAGAAACTACTAGAAATGGAAGTGAAGTCAGTAAAAGGCGAAGAATTTCTGTTATATTCTGATGCAGATTCTGGAATAGTTATTTTTTCCTGTGGTTCCAATCTGGTATTTCTTATCAAATGCAAAAAAATTTACATGGATGGAACATTTAAGTACTGAGCAAAGTTTTGATTACAACTCTTTACTATTCATGGTATAGAAAATGGCCGGTATGTGCCCCTGGTTTTCTGCTTATTGCCAGATAAGAAAGAAGACACTTATGCAAAATTATTGAAGACAATAATCGAGAAATATGTTGAATGCAATCTCGGTTTCCAACCAAGTTATTTAGTGGTTGACTTTGAAATTGCCATTCATAGCGCCATTAAAATAACATAGCCTAATGCAGCAGTTCAAGGCTGCAAATTTCATTTGCACCAAGCTTGGCATAGAAACATTTTCAGTCTTGGTAAAGAATTCAGGCTAGCTGAATCAAATGCAGTTGGCCAGTGGTTAAAAAAACATTCGGACTGTCCTATTTAAAACCGAATGACGTTTGTGAGTACTTTTCATATATTTAACATGGGAAGGAAATTGTTCATTTTACAACTCTCAACAAGAATTATTCTTTTAACATGTTTTAATTGCTAATTTCAATAAAAATTCTAGATTGATAATGCTTTATTTTCCATAATATGAATGACATATAATATGAAAAATGTCGCCGAAACGCGCCAAAGATAAATTCTTAATCCCTGAAACGGCGGAAAAGTAATACTTCTGGAAAAGGGGAAGGAGACATTCGGCGGAAACGATATGTAGGGGTAACTACTGATAACATCTTCGGGGGGTTCGGGATACTCTGCGGCGGAATCGATGACTGGCCCTACTAGCGGATAGGGAGAGGAAAAATTTACCCATCTCGCTTAGTCTTCGGAAACCTCCGAACGGGTACACTTCCCGAATGAACTCTCGGAAATCTCTGAATTGTCTAAATTTTGCGCATGCGTATTAAACTTTACAATGCTTATAGCCATTTTTTTTTTCGCCATTTCGTATGCAGATCGTGTACCTGTGAGCTTAGCACGATTATTAGGGGTGAAACAATTATTTATTATTTTATTGCTTTTTCAAACCAAAATGTTTCATTCTTAAAAATATATTGCTTATTTGTGTGTTGTTAATTATTATATAAATTTTGCATACTGAAAGAGTACATATTGGTATTTATTTTTGTCGTAAAAGGTTTTGATACGGTTAAAAATTGTCATGTTTTAGAATATAAGTGTCATACATGTGATGTTACATTTCAAAACAAATCGAACCTAAACCGTCATAACAGACAAAAACATGGTGCATCAGTAGTAAATCGCTTTGTTTATTGTTTCTGTGATGAAACTCATTCAACTTTCTCAATGTACGAAACACATTTGTTAACGGTGCATGGTGATAAAGTAAAAAAAAAAATTATCAATTCAATTCTGTTGAGGAATTCATGGTTTTTAAGGCTGCAAATAGTTCTATTCATAAATTTGCTAAAAGGTATGGCTCAAAGAAGCAAAAGGGTTTAGAAATAAATAATTATTATTGTCAATCCAATAAAAAGTGTCCTGCTATGATGACTGTGGTGCGAGGGAAAAATATAAATGTGGAGTTTATAAATGTTCAAACTTGTGATAATGGTGATGCCTCTGTTTCAGCTTCCAATAGTGAAAGTGTAAAAATTTCAGAAATTTTTTGTAGTTAGTGTTCTTTAGGTTTTGTTAATAGGGTCTTTTGAATTTACATATATCTGTGCTTCATAAACCTGAATGTGTTACAAGACAAAATACAAATTGTGATAATAGTAATGCCTCTGTTTCAGCTTCCAATAGTGAAAGCATAAAAATTTCAGAATTTTTTTATAGTGAGTGTTCTTTAGGTTTTGCTAATAGGGATCTTTTGAATTTACATATATCTGTGCTTCATAAATCTGAATGTGGTACAAGACAAAATACAATCATATGCCGTATGTGTGAAATAAATTTAATTTCAAAAAATTGTTATGAAGAGCATTTACATAATGTTCATGATGTTGTCATTCAAAAAGAGAATGGTATTTCAATCAAATCTAGAGTTCCTTGAATGGAAAAATAAAGTAGAGCAAGAATACACGTGCCAATACGTAAAGCATTCTGGTACAAAACATGGTAATGGTAAGGCATATGCATACTTTTATTGCCATAGGTCTGGACATTTCCATGGACGTGGTCTTAATAAACGAAGTACTAAGGTGTTGGGCTCCAATAAAATAAATGGGACATGTCCCTCAATGATATCAGTAACTTACCTTGAGAATGATACAATTTAGGTAGATTTTACTAAGACCCATGTGGGTCATTCTAATGATTTAGGAAGGATTCGATTGAGTGATGAGGAACGCATGAAGATAGCAATTGATTTGACCAACAAAAAACCAATCAAAGAAAAAGTGGTACATTGAATCGAATACACTTGTTAGATCGGCGAGACATTTTAAATATCAAAAACCAATTTTTTATTGACACGCAAGGTATTTTAGATGCAAATGATGCCCACAGTGTGCATGCATGGGTCAAAAGTTTAGATAATTCAGATTCCATAATTAGGTATTATAAACCACAAGGTATTATTGACTTGAATTATAGTTGCCTCACAAAAGATGATTTTATGCTTGTTGTTATGAATCAAGCTCAGCTAGAAATGTTGAAACTTTATGGAAATGATGTAATATGTATTGATTTTACCCATGGTGTTAATGATTACAATTTTGACCTTTGTATCATATGTGTATTAGATGACAATCATGAAGGGTTTCCTGCTGCCTTAATACTAAGTAATCGCCAAGATTCGCAAGCCTTAGAAGTAGCTTTCCGTAGTATAAAATGCTCTCGGGTTGGTATTGAGCCTTCAATTTTTATGAGTGATGACGCTGAATCTTTTTATAATGCTTGGTGTTCTGTGTTTAGCCCACCAAAGAAATGTTTATTGTGCACATGGCATGTTGATCGCAGCTGGAGGAGAAAGTTATCGGAACACATCTCTGATCAAACCTTACAAGCCGATACTTATAAAATTCTGCGGTCTTTACTGGAAGAAAGGGATGAACAAACTTTTGAAGGAGGTTATTGACTTGTTCAAAAATAACAATGATACAGTAGAATTTGCAAAATATTTTGTAACATATTATTCTAATAGGTGTGAACAATGGGCCTATTGTTATCGAAAATGGGCAGGTGTAAACACAAATATGCACTTGGAGCGTATGCACAGAACTATTAAATACATATACTTAGAAGGGAAAAAAGTTAAAAGGCTAGATAAATCATTGCATGCATTAATGCGCTTTATAAGAGATCAAAGTTTTCAAAGATTGATTGCTATGCATAAGGGTAAGGTGTCTTCGAAAATGGCTGCAATACGTAAACGACACCAAGAAAGTCTTAAGTTAGATGCCTCAAAAGTTAGTGCTCACACATGTGATATTTGGTATGTCCAATCAAGCACAGTCCTGGGTGATGTTTATGAGGTAAAAGAAAAAAAGCAATGTGGTCTACCGGTCTGTCCTTTGCAATGCACAATTTGTAATGAATGCTTACACAACATGGTTTCTACTTGTATCGATAATGCAATACAATGGAATATGTGCAAACATATACATTTGGTGTGTAGATTGCGCAATCTTGGTGAGCTTGCTTGTGATACAAATTCCTCTGATTCCGAACATCAACTTGTGATTGATGAACATAACAAAAGTAAATCTGAAATTGAATCACATGTTCAGCAAGTGTCAAATCAAATAACTAATTTTATAAAACACAAATAAGTAAAATATTTTGTAAGAATAATTTTATAAAACACAAATAAGAAATATATTTTTAAGAAATAATTTTATAAATCGCTCCTGGAACAAAATATTAATTTATGACACAAATAAGTAATATATTTTGTAAGAATAATTTTATAAAACACAAAAAATAATTTTATAAAACACTTTACTGCTGAAAAAAATTTATTAGAATAGAATTACTGTAAAAAAGAACTTACAATGAACAGAAATGGAAAGTGTGCTGATGCGAATAAACTGCGTGCAAAGCAGCTCACAGGTACACGATCTGCATACTAGAATAGTTAATTTAAATTTATTTCTCTAACGGTATAATTAAGTTGAAATAAAATGTATATAATAGCAAAATATTTATAATACATTAACTTTGAATTATATTTAAATCAAGTACATAGACAATCTGATTCCATTATGATTGTTCATGAAGGAAAACCTATATAATTTTTTATATTGATAATGGGAAAAAGAAAGTTAATTCTTTATGTTAGAATCAAACTTTACTTTAAAAGTGCTTCAAATCATACTTAAATAATAACTATTAATTTGGTAATATGTATAGATTACTACCATTACCAACATATCTAGGTACATTATTTTATCTTATATATATATATTATCCAGATCATGAATTATTAGCAATTGCAATAAAGCAACACAAAATTCAACAACATTTATATGAGGTTAAAATACCTTTTAATAAATAATTTGTTTCAATGGATATTCAGAAAAGTAATTTTTTATATAAAAAAGTATCAGAAAAGATTTTTAACTGTACAGATGTAAACAAAAAATCTGCATCAAATAAAAGCCTTATCTGATATTGATTACATAATACTTGATGTTATTTTTCTAATTATATATATATGAGAGAAAAAATATTTTATTAACAAACACAATTTAAAAAAAAATTTGTTTCAGGTATTCCATACATTTATCTTCATACTGGAGAAAGTTTTTTGACATGGATGTTATGTCCATAAAACTTTATTTACTACACAATTAATATATTAAAAATTGAATTTGCTTTAATAATAAACCATAAGTGAAAGAGATTATTTACTAAAGAGCTAGAACATGAGATTTCTAGGTATTCTGATACACTAAAGCTACACATTTTATGCATACACATTATGCAATGTAGAATTTAGCATATCACATCACATTTTTTATTGTTATTTATTTTAAGTTATTAACCCCTTAACCATTTGGGGTTTCGGTGAAGAAATTCTTTATTTTTGCTTCCTAGTGCTACATAATTATGGCTTTCACTGCAATGCAAGTTTTTCCCCCTTTAGCACTTTTCAAGAATACAAAAGTCTCTAATTCTTGATGGGACGTACTTCCACTTTACCCTTAACCACCTCACATAAATCGCATTTTAATAACTTACAGACAGGAAGTTCATCAATTGCTGTCAGCTGAAGTAACCAAAATGTGCTAATAGTTTAATTTAGTGTGTTCTACTCCAAAATGTCAACATATCTTTATTATAATTTATTATTACATTAAATATGAATTTTATTAAATTATTTTGAAAATTTTTATCAAGAAATTTAATTGATTTCATTTATTTTGGATAAAATAAAAATAAAAACTATTTTTGTAGTTTCCCTTATAGTTGTATTTGTGATGATTTTAAATAGCTATAATAAGTAGTTAATTTACTGTCTAATTATTATTTGTTGTTACTCATTGCAGAAACATTGCAAAATCAACACTATATGTTTTTAAAATGTTTAAAAGAAATGGTTCTGTTGCTTTAATACATACAAACTGAAGAACATCCACAAAATTTTATATTTTTAATAATTTAAAAAATATATAAAGACTAACGTAATTACCTAACAATAAATTTTAAAGTATATAGTATGTTTTTGACTTCAGTTGAACTTTTGGTGAAAAATTTTGTGAATGTAAATTTTTCACATTTAATTCTTACTACCAAATGATTTCTGTTTCTATTTATATAAAAACTATCATTCCGTAAGAGAATCCATGCTGTTATTATATATCTTTTAATATTTCTTGAATTGTTTTCTACAAATATTAAAAACAGTTTGTCTATCATGAAAAGTTGTTTTTCAAAAAATATATATATATATATATATATATAAATGGATAACCTTTAACTCTATTATTTATAAAAGTATTCTAACAATTAAATATTTAATACAGAATATATCATTATAACATTTTTTCACATATTCAAATTAGTTTTACATTAAATATATTCCTTTCACTGGACAATAACTGCCTTAAAATGAAAATGATAACAAGTGGTAAATTTAGAGGTCTATTAAAAGAAAGTGCCAAAAGAAATAAAAATATAATGCACATGACTCATTTTAAAGATTTTATTTACTATCGAAAATTCTGCGCATTAACAATAAATCAGTAAAAAAGGATTTCACATATTATCTAAATTTGAAAAATTAAATTTATGTTCTAAAATATGGCATCTAAATAGAAGAAAAAATAATGAATCACCCTAAAAATGGTGAAAATTCTTTGCATTTTAGAAAATTAATATTGTTTTAAAACCATACTTTTTAAATCTGAATATTTGATTTCGAAAAATAATTTTTAATGAGGTATTATGATATTGAAATAAAATTAATTTCATCATGTTAAGATTTATGTTTTAACTGTTTTATATCTCTCGTTTTATTTTGTTCTTATAATTATAATAAATAATAAACTTTGAAAATATAATTAAAACATGAATTTTTGCAAATATCTATTCATGATATAAATTTTAAAGTTTAATTCATATTTATATGCTATCTTAAATACAAAATCTTTGTTTAAATTTTCAGAAAAAGTAAAAAAATGTAAAATCAATAATAATGTTGAGAATATGTTGTATGAATGTGTCTTTGACAGATAAAATGGTGCCAAAAATTACAGTAAAAGGAATTTAATGACTTATTTTCTAAATTAAAGTTTAGAGATGTCCAACGAAAAATTCTTTTTGTTTCAGCTCTATTTAAACATTAAATTATTGTATATTCAACAAAATAAAGAAACATATACTTTCAGTGTTATAAAATATAGTTAAAATCATTAATATTTGGTATAAAATATTATTTGTAATATAAATTATTTTAAAATGTCATGTATTTAACTGTTATGTTAAATATAAAAATATTTTAGTTTATCGAAATTTATATTGATGAAAAGGTTCAATACATGAGAATAGATTGGTAATTAATTATTCACATAATAATTTTTATTTACTTTGTGATGTTAAAATTTTGAATCATTTAGATAAAATAATTTTTGTCAAAATTCATTCAATCACATATCACTAACTTTATTAAAAGAACAATTTGTAATAATAAAAACAAATATTGTGACCAATCAGAGAACGAACGCGTATTTGCAAGGGTGCAGGATCTAGCCGCCTGTGAAAGGCTTGGGAGGATTAATTTATGACACAAATAAGTAATATATTTTGTAAGAATAATTTTATAAAACACTTTACTGCTGAAAAAAAATTTATTAGAATAGAATTACTCCTGTAAAAAAGAACTTACAATGAACAGAAATCACAAAAATGGAAAGTGTGCTGATGCGAATAAACTGCGCGCTAAGCTCACAGATACACGATCTGCATACCAAATGGCGGGAAAAAAAATGGCTATAAGCATTGTAAAGTTTAATACGCATGCGCAAAATTGAGACAATTCGGAGATTTCCGAGAGTTCATTCGGGAAGTGTACCCGTTTCGGATCTTTCAAATGAAAAATTTGACTTTTTCAATTTTCATATTTTCTAAGCTTACCCATCTTAAGAGGAAAAATTAGATTAAAAAAATAACTTACATTACAGCTAAATTTAAGAACTTTTGTTTACAGTAAAATTTCATAATTATTCAAATTCTATTATCTATAATATATATATTAAGAGTTAAATGTAGAAAATAAAATGACTACACGCAGGAATTATTTCCGCCTGGAAAATTCTTATTTAAATCTTATATTGCATGTGAATAATTTCTTTTCGGATTTTTTTTATTACATCGTTAGTGAAATAATTTTTGAAAACGATTAGTATGCCTCACACACAACTTTTCCATTTTTTAAAGTTTTTTTTTTAAATTTAAGTTAATCCTTTGTTGGTTTTGTGTTGCAGCGAAACTAATTTTTTACAAAAATTCGGCAGCCTTTTCCCTGTAAAAGTAATCACTCTTGCCTTCGGTTCCCCAGTTAAGGTTCCATGTTTGGATGTTTGTGTGGATGTTTGTAATGCTTCGGAATTCACTTGAAACCGTAATCTCTGGTTTAATTTGCCCTTGTATTGCAAAATTTCAATTATTTTTAATTAAGGAAAAAAATTGCTGCACTTCCATTTTGAGATGGAATAAGACAATTATCTGTAATACCGGCAGTGATTTTTTTTTTTTTTTTAACTTAAAAGAGCCAGGCTTGTGATACACAATCGACAAAACGAATAATAATCCTTTATCCTTTCACGGAATTCCAAACAAGATATTTTTTATACATAAAAAAAAGAATATTTTATTTCCATTGTTTTGTTAAGTGATTTGAGAGTAAAAATTTGCCAAAAGCCTCTCAAAATCGAAGAGTTTAAAAATAATTCCAATTCAATTTTCATGATTTTTGATTAAGTGAGATAATTATAGTTTGCATCATTATTTTTGAGCTTTATTGAGAAATCTGAACAAAAGAGGCAATATCAAAGGATTCTATTCAGAATAGACTAAGAATAGAAACTTAAAAGAATAAAAAAATACATTAAACTCAATTGGAAAATTATAAAAATGTTTTTAAAAAAAATTTTACTTCTTCACGCCAAAAATGATTTTCTCTTATGAATAATGATTATTATTATATGTTCAAATAGCACATCTTTATCAGAAAATTAATTGATAAAAATAAAAGCCCAAGAATTGAAAAAAAAAAAAAAATGTTATGTATTTAAGTGAAATAGCATATAAAGTTTGTTGCTCTTTCTCCGCGTATACTTGGGCGGTCCTCCGGATAGCCCACCCTCAACTCACCTGTTATCACATCGTAGTTATCGAATCACTGATTTTACCTGGCGTCTGCACCTATCATGGATCTAGTTTTGTTAGGGAGGGAGGCAGGCAGTTATTTTTCAAGAGCTGGCTTTCGATATGTGTGCATAATGCAGTATTACCTAATTCAGGGCAGATCCGTTTAGAATAATGAAAGACCTGCAGGCTGCAGCATCTTTATTGCTATTTACGCGGGTGTTGAGTTATGGAGCAGTGTTTTCGGGGAATGTTCAAAGATAACGCCGAAGATGGTGTTTTCACTTCCCCACCCGCGACGGACACACAAACGGATGAGTGCTACTTGTGAAAGAAACCAGACCTGAGTAAAGGACTTCAGTAAGTGCTATGAATCAATGAAGCACAGGATTCCCCCCCCCCCTGCTTATCCCCTAAGAGAACTGGGTAGCCCACAGCAGGTGGTCAATAATTCACATTTATTCCTTAAAATTGTCAAATGCTCCATTTTGTCAGAATCCAGATGAGACTGGGAGGTGATTCTTCATTCCCCCCCCCTCACGGCATGCTGAGTCATTAAGACAGCAAAAATACAAAATCAGAAATATTTTTCAGATCTAGCTGTCATTCAATACCTTAATATTTACTCATTTAAGTTTTGGATATCAACCAAAATGTATCCAAAAATCAGACACAGGTCAGTTGAATGTTCATAATGTCTTTTATAACACGCACAGATTCTGTAATATTATATTTTAGATTAAATTTTAAAAAATGTCAACAAATCCCGTTAATGTGTCTATTTTTCATTCAATATATTTCTTGAGCAACATATTTTTAATATAGATAACTTTTCAAAATATACAGAAATTTACTTCAGTTTTTTGTTTATTTTTTACCATTCAATCTTGTTTCAGTAAATTGTTTGTTTGTTTTTGTGTGGTTTAGTGGTGCAAGTTCCAATACTTTACATTTATGCACCGAACAATGTTTAAAATAAGAGACTCAGTTATAAAAAGCAAGTCAAGTATATAAAAGATGGAGGATATTAAAAATTTCATAAAAGTTTCTGTAAAAGATTAAAATGGATAAGAATTTATTAGTGCGCTTAAAAATGCAAATTTTTATGTGGTTTAAGCCTAATTAAATCTGATAAAATTAAATTTGTTCTATTAAGAAATACTAAGCGTAAATCATGAAAGTTAGGACAAACAATTAAAATGCGATGTACTGTATAGTGTACATTACACATGTCACAAATTGGAGTACTCTGAGACAAGAATAAATGCTTGTGTGTAAATCGAGTATGTCCAATGCAAGGCGTATAAGTTTTACAATAGGAACAACTGGAGTTTCAGCAAATAAAAATCAAGTTAAATCCATATTTATGGACAATAACTTGAGATATTAAATTTTTTTGCTTAAAATATTTTTTCTATCAAATAATTTTTAATTATTGGTAAAGATTTAAATCAGAAGTTCATAATATTTAATTGTGACCTTAATTTAAGTTATGTCATACACGAAATTACAAAATTATATTACAAGATAAATTATAATACGATATTTAATGTCTATTTCAAAAATGTCCTTAAAAGTGTTATGAAATTTAAATAAAACAATCATTCCGACTTCCTCAGTTCACACATGCCATAGATACCCGTTTATAAAGTAGGCAACCATTCACAATTCATTTATACAGACAAAGGATAGAGAAAGAAAGTACATCCATGCTCGAACCGGGATTCGAACTCAGGACCTGCCTATCCTAAGTAAGGCACACTGACCACTAGACAGGGTGGGCGGCTATTCTTTCTTTTTTAAGTACTTTTAAAATGGTTTTTGATAAATATTTTTCACTAGTTATTTCACATTATGCGATACTATTTTAGCTTGAAAGAAATCATCCTAGATAAATAAAATAAAATTGGACTGCATCGTAAAAAATTAAAAAAATCATTATTTGTAATAAATTCATTGCCGCCCATTCTATCTAGTGCTTAGCGTACTTAACTACGGATGAGGAGGACTTGGATGTACTTTCTCTTCATCTGTGTTTCTTGTCCTTTCCTGAGATGGATAAATGTGGCCCACCCTATAAACGGGTTTGTGGTGGTGTGGCGTGGGTGCTACTCGCTTCCGTGACTTGTTTCACAGATGACCACTGGATAATGATAAATGAGTTAGCAGTCTCCAGTCTTGTTGTGGCAAAGGGTTTATACCCAACGTTAGAAAAAAAATGTTATAAATTCGTTGACAAGGAAAAATACGCCCTTTCGCAGATGTTTGTCGCTCAACGGTCATTTATTACACACGAGGGTTTATTAGACCATGCCCTCTACAGTTTAAATGGATTCGAACCCATGTACTGTGGAACTGACAGCAAGAAGAGAGTACTAACCATTCAGCTGCCAGTGTGTAAAACAACGCGTAAATAGTTAAGAATAAAAACAAGCTCTAAGTTTAATAAATAAATAAATTTCAAAATCTCAAGAAATTGTCTTAAACATTAAAAATAAGTCCAATTTTTCATTGGTAAAATAAAAAACTGAAAAAACTTTTCAAAATAAAAGCATGAAATATGTATATTATGAATAAATCTATCCCAACGTTGATTTTTCCATTTCCTTAAGTACTAAAGTTACTATATAATATGGAGGGGGGGACACAAAATAGCGATCATCAGCAAGGTACAGTCAGTGGATATAGTTTTCAAGACTGTTTGTCTAATTAGGTTTGATGCAGTCAGCAAAAGCTGCTGACATTTGAAATAATTTTTT
>JAPDSC010163117.1:6973-17952 GCA_026290005.1 Latrodectus geometricus
TATATATATATATATATATATATATATATATATATATATATATATATTATTTTTCGCATAAATATTTTTAACTAAACTTCAATTTTTAACTGAAATAAAAAATGCACTTTCTTTCCTATTTTAAGTGAAGAAATTATTTACTTCATAGAATAAAATAATTTACATGTTTATAAAGACCAACGAAAAATTTTCACATTATTTAACTTTCTATTAAGAATATTTTTAATAGTGAAGAGATTAAACAAACATAAGTTGAAACAGAATGCAAGTGCTTGATTTATTTTCACATTTAAACAGGGAAATGTTTGGACATATTTGACTACTTTAAAGACTTCTTTCTGTAGTTCCTGTCTTTCAAAACTACTCTTAGTTTACTGGATTCCTCCTGCCTCAAATAACTTGGGATTTGTTTGCAAATTTACATTAACCACGAAACTTTAAATCAGTACAATGATGCTTTGGTTCGTTCTTTTCATTTAACTTGGCATGCATTTATGAATTTGCAAGAAGAATAAGCAGCCAAACTTATCGCAAATTGTCCACATTCTTTCTGGTTCTAGTCCCTGTGATCAGTTTATTCCAAAACTTTGATTGTCAATCATGGAAAACTAATAAAAGTTGATTGAAAAGGAACAATTTAGAAAAATATTGAAAAGAAATAATTTTACTAAATATTTTCATTTACTAAAATATATATAAAAAACACCCTCTTTTTAGAAAATCTGATTTTGAATCAAATAAAATGCATTAAATGCAAAGAAAATTAATCGCATAATTTGTACATTTTACCACTTTTCGAGGAAGTAGTAAATATTCCAGTTTATACTGGGAAAAATATCACAACATATATTTTCATTTTCTCAATATCATTAAATATTTCTTAACATTTTAGATTATTATTTTATAACAGTAGTATTATGGTATCAATTAAAATAAATATACATTAGTATTAAAATGTAAATATATAATAATGCATTTCTATTAACTGCTGTTTCCATATATGTTTAGGAGCTTCGATTAAAATAAATGCATTTTTTGATAGTGAAATGTTTTATAGTTTGAATTTAATAATGAATTGAAAATCTTCAATTTAATAAGCAGGATGAACAGAAGTGTGAAGAACACTAAGCTCATTTTTTTTCTTTTTTAAATGAGGAAAATACTTGCGACCAGGCCCTCCAGCTTTCGTGTTCTTTAGCTTGCGATATGAAAAAACAAT
Source organism: Latrodectus geometricus (assembly GCA_026290005.1). NCBI lineage: Eukaryota > Metazoa > Arthropoda > Arachnida > Araneae > Theridiidae > Latrodectus > Latrodectus geometricus. The sequence continues at coordinate 8,193 of JAPDSC010163117.1, forward strand.
GATATTCATTTAGTTCTGTTTAAAACACTGTTTTTCACAGTTAAATGAAGTCTCACTTGTTTATTAGTTACAAAAATATTGAGTGAATCTCTTTGAAATTAGCTGTAGTGACAAAGTCATAGAATATTGAGGTTGGAATTCCTTTCATTAACTTTTCACTGTATTTCTGTTAGGCGACATACTCGGATAAGCTTAAGCCGATTCTCTTCAGTAGAGAAAGCAAAACTTATGCAATAATTAAAAAATACTGAGATTTTTTCAAAATGTGGAATTTATGAACACATAGATAGGATAGAAAATGTTGGAAAAGGGAGATTCGATGCCGAATATATTTTTTTTTCATACCCTCTGTGATTAAGTACAGTCAAAGCAATACTGAAAGGCAAGAAGAACCACATGTTTCGATTCTTGAAGTGAGCTGAGTTCTAAATTAAATCGTAGTACAAGAAACTTTGCAGTGATTTGAAATCAGTGATAACTATGATTTAAATTAATTACTAACGCTACACTGACGTTAAATTTTTCGAAATGAAAACATAACTTATGTTATTGACTAGCATGAGACCATCATCCTACTTAGAACAACATACTGCATGAGACAATGTCCTTGGCTTAAATTTCATTTCCTTCCATGCTGCCATTCTAACAGCTGTCATCCAACCCTGGATAAAACTTCGGGGCACACAAAAAATTAGGATTTTATTTATATTAATTAAATAAGTAACTATCATTATAAAAGCGAAAGTAGAAAATAACCAGTTAAAATTTTCATTACCGGTAAACGTAATAAGTATTAATTTGTATAAATAATTTATGCAAGAAGCTCACGTTGTTCTTTTGAAATAATTCTTCCACGATAACTCAATATTATTTTACAAAAATACCCGAATAATGATATTATATATCTATTGAGATTTAATTTTAAATCTTAAAATATTTGAGAGTGTTCTTGAAGGTTTTGAAAGTAATGCAAACGTCAATAATCGAAATATTATGTTCTTTGGTGTTGCGTTTAACTAAATATGTTTATTGGAAAGGGAAGAATGTCTTATGATATGCAATTGCTATAGTGTCAATTGAAAAAAATAAAAAAAAGTTTTATGACTGAAATGAAGGCTGAACTTAGTTAATAATAATTACAGCTTATCACTTATTCGCACTAATTATAGCATATGAGACTATCTATGAGAGTCTATTTTTTTTATCCAAGGTCGGATAAAATCTATTGTTTTATCCAGGGTTGGTTGATACTATGAGAATTATTGAAACATGCCATAGCATTAAAATTGAAGCACATTATAGTGTATTATATGTTATTTGTTACATAGTATTTATGGTAAATATATTGACATGGAATAGGCATTTAAATTTTATATCCTAATCGGTTTATTATATAAATCTCCTTTATTAGCGTAGTTTATCTTTTTATGATATATATATATATATAAATTATATGTGTAAGTAGAAGTGATAAAGTTATGAAAATATTAACCAATTATATGTGTATTTAAATTTAGTTACCATTTATTAATATTCTCAAAATTCTATGTATGAATATTATGGAAATATTCTGTGTAAAGTCATTAAAATCTTTCTAATTTTCGATCTGCAAAGTGTACATAAAATCTTCTGCGTATAGACCGAAAATTGGAAAGATTTCCTCTAATTTAAAGTACTATGCTGACAATCTACGTGCACTGTTTTGCCTTTTGTGAACGAAAGTAAAAATAGGAAACCTGACACCTGTGAAGTTATTTAACCGATGGGAGGGAGGCTCTTCGTCATTTTGTATGCCCATCATGGACACAAAGCAATAAAAAGGTGGCTTCTTTATCCCCTTCGGATAGAACGAAGGGTCCTACTCCATATGGATGGAAAAAGAACGAAAGACAAGGCAAGTTTGGAACAATCACTGAATGCGTGACTTAGTGACATTGGCCCTTGCGTTTCCTATAAGACATCAGAACGTTCCATTTTCTTCCAAAATTTATTCACCCGAGGTTCTTTAGGTCTAATGTCGAAGACCCTTTTTTCTTCACTCCCGCCCCAACAAGGCTACTTGATCCATACGATTTTTTCCCATTCCTTTTTTTTCCGGCCTTCTCTTCTGAGGGTGGAAGAGACCAGCCTTCCCACCACTATCGAGGGATAGTCTGAAGGGGGTTTCTGCAGTAAATTATCGATCGCTTTGGAAGAGGGTGACTTCCCCCAGGGGACCTAACTAATCTTGCCGTTCTTTTATATACCGCACCCCCTTTCCCCATTCCACTATTTGCAAATCTCCAAGAAAAGCCATTTCACCGTGTTTGGCAAGATTCGCTCGATTTACCGCGAACTGCTGCCTCCATACGATGAAAGAGCAGTGGACTCCCAGAAGAATAGGTCGAGGCTGGCTCTAGGAACAAGTTTCCTTACAAATGGCTGCGGGTGAGGTGTGAGTCTGATAGTGTGTATTCCTTCGTAGAATCGGGGGTTCACGAAAATCGCCAATAAATATTGTTGCTCCTTTTTATTTATTTCAGTAACTTTTTTTTATCCTGTGGTGACCACAACTGCCTGCAGTTTGAATGATCTGTCAAATGTAAAAGGGCATTACTCTTCTTTTCCCGAAATTTAATTTTATTTAACTATTCTACCATGGAATTAAATATTGACATTTGCTTTTATTCCAAAAAATATTACATCTCTTAAAATATATCCCTTGCAAATTTGTATAATGAATGTTTAACTTTAAACAACATTGATAAATAATGTAAATTCAACTCATGCCTTTACACTTGTAAATGAGTTTTATATTTATAATAGTATTTTCTTAATAATTTAAATATTTTAATATGTTTATCACTTGCAGTCATTTTAAAATAAATGTGAATTTTTGAATCAAAACTCTTAGCATCATAATATTTTATCACAAATTAGACACGCTTGGATTCTATTCTATTATAAAATAGCTGATTTAATTTAACAATGGTTTCACATATCCATCATTGTAAATGAGTTTGAAAGCTTAAATGAAAATACTGTATGAATGTGTAGTTATTACAGTGTTATTTTATTCAATTACACACCCACAAACACACACACACACATCTTGTAGCTAAAAAGTGGAAACCATCAACGAACGGTCCTGGTTAACAGACCATACATATTAATTGAATTGTGACATTAAGTATATCTTTTAATCAATTATAGAAATCTTAGATGATGTTACTTGTTTATCATTCTAAAACGCACATCTGGCATTATATTTGAGAACATTCTTACAATTTCACTACTGGCTGTCGCTATTTATTTAAAATGAAATTTTAATGGAATTTTAAGTGTCCTCAACTAAATAAATGTATCATGTGACACTTAAAATTCCATTAGAATTACATTTTAAATTGCTTTTCTAACGATATTAGTATTACATTATAACGAGTGTCTTTAAAGCATAAATATTTTTACATGTTACTTACCTCACTGTCCTCTAATTCTTTATTTTTATATTTATCAATTTAAAAAACATTTAAAGTTGAATTTTTGAGCCATGTAATATTTCATATTTTTGAATAATATATATAATATAATAATTTCATATCTTGTATTTTGCGTTAGCTGAAGTTTGTAAATTTTATAATGCTATACATTATATGATTATAAAATGTTATTTATAAGCTTTAAGGAATTTAAGTAACTTAATATATTTACTTAAATTCCCAAGCATGAAGGAATATTACGATAATATTATGATGATAATGCGAAGAAAAAAAGACTTGTAACATCTAAATATTATATCACTAAATATAATATAAAAAGTATTGTGCAAACACGAAAATTTGTTTAAACAAGATGTTTTGAAAAAATAGTTTTATCATTATCAAATTTTGAAATAATTCTCTTCTATCAATTTTGATGAATGAAACATCAATTTTTATGAAGGCAAATTTAAAAATTTTCATTTCCTTTTTTTAAAATATTTCTGGGTTATAGAATGTTTTATAAAATCTTTACAATTTAAAGAATTTTTAATTGAAACTTATTTTTTCATAAATGTTTCATCAAGATATAATCTCCTAGTCTTAAAATAACAGAATTTTTAAAATATATGTATTTGGAAAGACAATATGTTAAAGTTGATTTAAGTGTGAGATTATAATTTTAATATATTGAGACAATAGATTTCTTAAGTTTCGATGCAAAATGCTTGGAAAATATTTGAAACAAAAACAATCTTTTTAAAAGTAATAATGGTAAAAAAATATTTATGTATTCATTTTTGTTTTAAACGTATTAATTGTAAGATAAATGACATTAGAAATATATAGATAGTCAAAATTTCAAAAATTAGTGATGATACAGGGCGATTAAAAATGATTAATAAGGTTTTGGATGAATGTATTTTATAAAAAGTACATAAAAATAAATAAGACGTTACAAAATATTATGTAATTTAAACTAGAAAATAATGTACAGTAAAAGGATAAGTAAATAATAATTAAATATTATATAATACCGAGCATTTCTTCAAATGCTAGTAATCTTTACAAATGTTTGTTACACTCTGAAAATCGACGATGGTAGTCAAATTCAATTTATACTTTTTCCCAGTATGTCAGTATTTATCAGATGTGCAGTAATATAATACTTGAGTACAATTAGTTACATGCAATGTGATTGGTAAACAATATATTTCTAGCACTTCCAAATAAATACTAAACCTTAAGATCAGCCAATCTTACAGGTCACCTAAAAGAAAGACATAACACTTTCTGTTAATTAAACATCATTTTAAAAGAACTTTCGTTCTAATGTTTGGTGAATAACAGCGGAACCAGTAATGTGACTAAATGAAAACTTTAAAATAAAATCTTTCATTAGTTATTAGATGAAATTATATAACAGGAGGAATTCTAAATTTAAAGCTGTAAGGTTTTAAGCCCAATGAATCATTTGTAATCATTTTGTATACCCATATAAAAATTAAAAAATTTCTGTTATGCATGAGTTGCAGTCGAAATAAACATTTCTGGAAGATATAGAGAGTGGTGGGTTCAATAATTTAATTTAAACATATTCATTTTGATAAAGATTTTGCATTGTAAAAATTCACCGTTTGTTAGTGATAATGTTTTCTAACAATAAGAAGAATGATCTGATATATGCCAAATATTTCTTAATTGTTATAATTATTTTACATAATTCTTCTACAGTGACCATGAAACTGATAAAAAATTTATTTTTTTATTTTCAACTATACATACTAAGAGAATTATAAACAGAAGAAATGAAATGGTAGTCAATTAATTAATATTTTTCAACCTTCTTTATTTAGGATTATTATGAAATGTTTTCTCCCAGTATCTAAAACTAACAATTCATTCCCAGATGACATGTTAATTTCATAATTATAGATAAATTTCTGTGATTGTGCAAAATTATTTTATTATTATAATTTAATCAAAGAGTATTAATATACATAACAAGCTACAGACTAAAAGTTCTATTAAACCTTTTCAGGTTACTTAAAGAAGAATTGTTAAATTTTTTGACAAGAATGTTTTGTAGTTTTAAGAAAGATAGCAATATAAATAAAAGCCTGTTCTGTGTGTGACAAAGGAATTTAACTTCAAGCTCTAAATCAAAAGCTACATAAACACCAGCTTTATAGTTATTTTCTAATGAACAAATAAATCATAAATTTCTTTATATTCGATGTTAGTAGCTAAACTGTAACTTTCCTTGCGTATCTTACGACTGTGAATGAATAAATATTCAATGAATACATTTTAAGCACCCATTGCTTGTGCTTAATGCGTAGTACCTACTTTATTTATTTAGCATATTTTATTTATTTTAAAATATACAGCTCAAAAGCGTTTCATGTCAGATATTTGGATAGGGGAAAGATCAAACAGTAAACTTTTCAAATGAAAATAACTAAAATACTTTTAAAAGAGGAACCAGGTGTAGATTACAGCAAAGACGTAAAATCAGCTCTTAAAATTATTATAACAGTACCGATGAGATAAAACGAATATAAATAGATGAATTAGCAGTGTATCAGCATAAGTGCTTATTTTTTAAACATTTCTATTCATGCACTTTTGTTTGTCAAGTATGCAAATAGAATTTTATCTATAAATTCAAACTACGGCCAAAGATTTCTTCTTGTTTTCTTATTTTTATTTTACGAAAAACCTTCATCAATTCATGGAAACAAAATGTCGAGGGAGAGATTAAAGGGGTTGATGGAAAAGCAAATGATGCTTAAAAGAATGAGTTTGATTTGGTAGGTGATTTTTAGATCATCAGCAAAATGGCGTGACTTCTCCTGAGGCAATACATCTAAACTCTACTCTTTTTCTTATTACACTCTCAGCCTCTTCCGAAACCAAATGAGGTAGGAAAAAATCACTTGTTCTCTTAGCTTCAGAGGGATTTTAGGAAGATTGGATTTTGAAGTAAGGCTGATGTTAGCTTTGAAGGTAGGGGAAGAAGTGGAAGATGAATCAGCTGAAAGTTGCAGTAGGGAAGGGTATGAGATATTATTACCTTTTCCTTGTATATTATTAAAACCTGAATACATTCAAAAGAGTGAACAGCTTTGAAATTAATAATTGTGATTGGCAACAGATTCGATTATTTCATAAGTAGAAAGAATACTAACAAATTAAATGAATAAGTTAATTAAACCATGTGTAAAATGTAATAATCTATATTAGGGAAAGATTGGTATTTTGTTTTATAATATTAAATAAGATGTAATTAATTATAAATAAATTATTCAATGGTAATAGTAATTTGAAAACGGTAACTGCATTATAAAGAGAATGGAAACAATGGAAGAAAAAAGAAATAAGTGAACAATTTTATATATACTAAATAAAAACAGAAGAAATTCAAATATAAAACTGTACGAAAAATAAAATCATGCTTTAATTTTATGGCCTTCATTTTGATATCTATAGATGTTATGCTGACAGATGTCTGTAAATATCAACTAAATATCCCTTAATTATATTTAACTGACATTTTTGAATTTTTGTTTATCTTAATATACAGAATATAGAAGTTGTTCCACTAAAATAAATCATATTATCATACTAAATTATTTATTTTGACATACATAATGTATTTACTTTTAAATCAGATATAGTTTAATTCACATGGAAAAGGATACACCTTGAAAATGTAATCCTGTACTAAATGAAGTGTTACAAAAAGATAAGTTTTGACGTACAAGTGTGAAAAGATTTTTCTAATTACATTGATAACCCCATAAGAAGAGTCTTTAGTACTATTCATTTATCTAGCCCCAAAAATTATTTTACTGATTTCTTTTTCATTCAATGTTTCTTTGTGCTCCAATTGGCACTTAGACGAACCGCTACTTTCGGAAACACGTGATTACATTCATTACAATCGAAAGAGAGCCACCCAAATGTGTCAGTTCTGTCCCCTTATTGGCAGAAAGACATTTGCAAATTACCATTCTCAAACTGCCGAAGACCACGCCAGAAACATTCTCTAATGACTCTTTCCAACAGAATTCTCTCTCTCACTCTTTTAATCGGGAAAAGCGTAAGTTTCGAACCACGGGAATGGCAATGAGCGATAAGATCGTGAATGGAAGAGTCCCCTGGCGGGAGATGCTATCAACTTTCGTTTCCATGATTTACAATGTGCGGTCGGTAAGACAGCTAATCAGCGGGAAAAGACGTGGCTTTTCAAAAGAGGGACATCCAATCAGGGATTGATTGAGCCCTGAGCTCTTCGGGGAATGATACTCTGCAACTCGGATTGAGTCTTACGCTGCATCTCTTCCTTCTAAGCATTACATGGAAGCTTCAAAACAGGAGATTTTTATTGGAGAACTAGTTGTTCAAATTATTGTCCTTCAAAGTAATTGAGTATTTTACGAAAGATTTGTTATATCTTTGAAGAGGAATTATCTTTTCAGAGTGAAAAGACCGAAGATTATCAGTATCTTAATGACAGTAAAATGAGTAGCAGATTAAACTTTTCAAAACAGATATACAGTAACAATAAATGAAATACACATCAATAATAAATTTTTGTTTTTTAAGAAATAAATTTACAGAATGTTTTACTACAAAATAACTTTGTAGCCTGGTTTGTTGTTAATACGGAATCCTTTACTATTAACTATGGCAGATTTATTATTTTAGTTTATTGTTCTCCTCCATGTGCTTTAAAATTGCTTGCAAATACATAATAACAAATTTCTATGTATAGAGGTTTATCCTTCTAAGCACTTTTTTAATAATTTAAATAAGGCTTAGAACCTTATTTCTGCATTCTAAAATTATTGAATTTTTTATTTGATTATTAATAATTCTTCTGTTTTATTCAGTATTATTAAATGTATTTCAGTTATTTGTGTCTCAGTTCATTTTTTAAGCATATAAATTGTTCCAATAGCTGAAAAATAAAGGCGTTCAATCAACATTATGAATTTGGAAATTAATTAAATACTCATAATTTACAATTTAATAAATTCAATTCTAAAATTATTAAATAATAAAAATTTTTTTATTTGACATTTAATGGGGTTTATCGTGAAAACAAAAGAATTGCAATTTTATTCGTATAAGTAATACATATTATCGATGTATTCCTTGTATGCTTAAGGAAAGTAATGCATTTTACTTGTTTCGTAAACTTTCCTTTCTAACTAACTATTTTTTCGTGTCTTATATTTTCTTTTTATTCTTTTCTTTTCGTCTTCCTCATGTTATTCAACGTAGTATTCGTACTCAAATGATGTCTGCCTTTTATTTTTTTTAACTTGGAATCAAACTTAATCTCTTAGTTTGTTTCTTCAGTTTAGTATTTTTCCGTAACGTATTTTATAAAAATTCAATATAATATATTTAAACTTAACTGTGAATTATCAATATATTCTTAAGAGTAATTTTATATGATTTATTTAGTTGCTTACATTATTGCAAGGAATTACCGAATTTCTCGTATATATTTTATTTGTTCTCGATTTGAAATGTAATTAAATTTGTACTCTCTTTAACCATTGGGTTAAATTTATTCATAAGCATTTTATATTTTATAGTTAATTTAACTTCTTACTTAATATACTGGATCCTAATTATTTTATATATAGTTTAAATTTCATTTATTTTTAATAATATTTGTTTTGTTTTGATTTTACTTATTTCTCTTCATCTAATTTTCTAGTAATTGTGTAGAAAATGAATAGAATCACTTTATTAAGTCTATGCCTTTCATTTATTACTAAATTTAGTTTTCATAAGGTAAATGTGATTTTGCCAAATATTATTTAGTAGCAATAGCAGACAGAGATATTTTTTATTTCAATTACAAAGAATGGCAATATTTATGGTAATTTTATTTAACCCTGATTCCAAAAAAGTTTTTTGATAAAAAAAGGGATAGTATTAAACTTTATAATGATCACACATCACATACACATGCAATCTTCTATGATGTAATTTTTAAAATAACTTTCCAAGTCATACATTTTGAAAAGAGTTTAATGAAATATTTTATATGAAGTTATGTCATAGTTTCTGCAGTCACTGTTTATTATTACTCTTATTATACGAATAAAAACTTGTTTAAATTCTGTGTAAGAAATTATAGATCTCGTATTAGCATTCTGCCATCCTTAAGAGTATAAGAAAAAAATTTAGGTTATTGTTAAGTTTTCGAAAGCCCCCAAATGTAACTACTTCATACGTGCTGAATGAGCTTAGAGACTCAAAGCAGAAAACTGGAAAAA
>JAPDSC010163120.1:0-11047 GCA_026290005.1 Latrodectus geometricus
ATTATTAACATATTCCCCACTTATCTCTTTTTCTAGATTCTCTCTTAATAACTCAATTATTAGAAGAGAATTCATTTTTACTTTTATTGTAGTCATGGAAATCTATTTTTATTTACGAGCTTCAAGAAATGTAGTCATGAAGAAAGTTCTCCAAATAGATTTCTGTAGATATTTAGTTTTTTAGGCTTTTTGGTTAACAAAAATTGCAATTTGCCATATCCGTCTGTAAATCTGTCTGTCTGTAGACTGAAAACTCGAAAATTACTTGAGTGATTGAAATAAAACTTTGGAACAAGATTAAACACAATTTTAGTTCGAAATCGATTGCACTTGATTTAAATGCAGACTTACAAAACCATGAAATTTGTATCAGATTCTGAAAAATATTGGCTTCATACTGATCTGTGAAAACATCTTCAGCGTTAAGCTAAGATTTTCAGAATTTTGAGCTTACTTCAAAAGATTTGTTGTAAGTAAAAACTAAATTTTTACTACAGTTTTAATAATAGTTTAGTTTCCTTATTGTCTTTAAATAAAATACTCGTACGTGTGTGTGATGGATTCGAAATATTCTAAACTAGAATACTCTTATTCATGGAATATTCTGATCTAGAGCAATTCCGATTCACAACAAATATGAGAGTTAAATCAAATTTCGGATTTTGGAAAACACTGATTCGCACATCATGGGTAATCGCGATTGACAGATTAGTTGAGCTATCACAATCGGCCTCTATGGCTCAATGACTAAATAATAAGATGGTTAATCCCACATGATCGGTCATCATTTTGCAAATAAGTTAAATTTGTACAAGAGACTGATTTTTCTATCATATAACTCTTTATTATGGAGAAGTCTACTTTTCATAACTGCAAATTGCTCGTACATTGTTATAATAACATAGACAAAAAGTAAATAAATAAAATTAAATTTTAAAAAAATCATTTAAATCGTCCTTGTCGATTTAAACTAACCATAAAGTGGATGTTTTGTCTTCTCTTTATTTTGCTTTTTCTTCTGTTCTATTGTCAAGGTGCCAATGTCTCCAGTCAATGGAAGATAACTTCTCAAACCGATGCTTTGGTCTTTTCATATATTATCGGCTTATTGACAAAATGAACAAAAAATATTTTTCATTTCGATTCTCAAAGAATGCAAGCCATAGAGACGCATTCGATGTCATGTTTTTCGCGTATTTAGAACAATCAACGCCTTACGCACAAAATGTTCTTCAAAGTCTTTTTGAGTTTAAATCGAGCGAGTCATCTGGCGAAAATTATCCCATGTTTTCAAAGCTATTCAGTTATGGTTAAATGACTTGCGCCAACATGCGAACTACTGGATTTCCTTGGAAATCGCTTGAAAACATGGTTACTTCTAACTCATAACAATCAATGTTTTCCAAAAGCAGGAAAGCCAGGCAAAGAAACTAGAATCGGTGAAAGACGCAGATGGAAAAAAATTTAGATTTCAGGAAATTTTGGAAGCGATATTGCTAAAGATTTTAAAACTTGTGTCTTAAACATTAATTAAAAGAGAAAATTTTCATGATTTTGAAAACATTTAAAAATGATAAAAAGTGATTTAGTCATCATCTCTCAACTGTAACGAAATACAACCACTTTATGGTTTAAAAAAAAAAATATTAACGTTTTGCAAATGCGAATGAAAACAGTAATAAGGCGATTATGAAACATTCATATGTGACCGTTGATTAAAGCACTAAAAACTTTCAGCTACGAACTAAGGAAAAATTAAATTTTAGGAAACCAGTTCCAGTTCTTGGAGATTGTGAATTGCACTGCGAGAAATATCTAGAAAATTGAATGCTTCGAATCGTATAATATTAGTTTTAGCCCCCTAACACTTTCCAGCTTTTAATAAATTATTCCTTTGAAGTATAACTATCAATATTTTAACAACATAAATTAAAGGGTATTAAATAATCCATCAATATGTAATGACAAAATTTACAAAAATGTTACGTATGTTAATGACGGCCAATGGCTGAGTTCTTGACATTTAAGTAGTTGGTCTCGGTTTCGAATGTTGGTTCGGCATAGATGTTACTTTCTTTTTCTGTATTTCCTTGTTTTTTCTTCTGAGATGATGAATGAATGTGGACCACCCTGTAAATGATTTTGTGATTGTTTGACTGGGATAAGGTTAATCGTCTCCGTGACTTGGTACCGGTGGGCACCCTACCGGGTAACGGAAAATCAGTAGAAGATTCCAATTTTGCTATAGTTAAGGGTTAGTACACGCGGTTCCCAGCATTAAAAAATAGCTTATGAATCAAGTTTTAATTTTTGCCATTTAGTATATTCTTTTCATTAAAAATATTTAAACTAAATGTTTTTTCATTAAATGTTACCAATGGTGCGTTCATTTATAATTCATTATTATCATTTTCATTTTTCAACAGAAACCAGCTCATACAGAATACAATCAGGAATACTCAAGAAATACTATGAGATATTTAAAGTTTGAGAAAATTTTTAAATGTGAAGATAAAAAAAAAACTTGCCATTTAAAATATCTCAAAATATGAATAAAAAAAACGTTAAATGAACTCATTATAAAATTTTGATTTACATGTATAAAAAAGGTATTTCATCAAAAATATTCCTATGCATAAAATTTACTGTAGCTCAATTTGTTGAGACGTCTAACTTTTAACTTTAAATTTCTTGTGACATTTTGATGAATCAGTTTTGAGCTGTATAAGGAATATATTGCAACTTAATATAAAATATTTATAGAAGTGGAATATAAACTAAAAGTGGCAAGACTGACCATAAGAGTGGGGAGGGCCATCAGTCAAGAAAACCGATATGGGGGCTGTAGGCCCCCATATCGGTTTTCTTGACTGAGGGCTGTGTGTTTGTTTCGAGGCATATCTCCCGGTTAGGTGGTCAGCCTAATGCAAAACCCAACTGTTAAATTCCCAAACATGCTTAGTAATCTGTTTTACCGACCCATAAAAGGGATGAAAGGCTGATTCGACCTACCCCAGACCCAGGATAAAACCTTGGACTTGTGGGTTGAGAACGTGGAACGATACCATTAGCTTCGATATAAATGAAACGAATATGGTTATATTGTTCAGCGAATCATCAGATTACATGAATTCCATTGATGCATTTTATAAAATAAAAATCATTAGTTATCAGTGCTGTTAAAATAAATCCAAAGAAGTGATTGCTTTAAATAATTTTAAGATATGGAAGTGTGCAGGAAACTATTTAACATTTGGTTTCTTATCATGATAAGGACTACTGGGATTTATAAAAAATTTATATATCATTTAAAATTTGGAAGTTTAAGTGATAAGAATATATTAGTAATACAAATATTTTTGTATAGATTCATGTATTTTAAACACTATATATAAAGATATTATGTATATGGTTCATATATTTGTACTTTCGACATACGATTACTTTGAATGGAAGAGAAAATAAACTAAAAGACGTCCAGGTGCCAAAGAATTTAAAACGAAATGATATAATAATAATAAAAACAAGTAACTATTTTTCAAAATTGAAAGATACAAGAGCTAGAATCAGAATAATCTATAGAAAGCAATAATTATATTTCTAATGTTTACTTTTATTTCTAATTCTGCAAGAAGAACGTTTGGTCGAATTAAAAAAATGATAAACTCAAATTTTAATTTTAAACTGTCATTATATATTTGTTCTCATATAAATCGACACTAAAACATGTGAATAATCAGTTTACATAATGTCCCTTTGTAATCTTGATTGTTTTCTAGAACATACAGCATCGCTCCCTATTTGAACTGTTGCTTTGTCTGTAAATTCATTCATGCATATTTTCTTTCCAAAATAGTCTTTGCAAAGAGAAAAAAAAAATCGTAAATGGCAGAATAAAATGGACGTTTCGTCGAGTTGTATTCGCAAAGAACGAATGACAATGCACGCGGAAACCTTGTTATAAGTTATCAAAGATATTATTCATTCTTGAATGGCCAGGAAATAGCTGATTTATGCTCCCTTTAGAGAATACGTCTGCCTAACAAAGAAATAAAAAATCGTCTGCTATCCCAATAACTTTTGTTCCAACTGCTTTTAGGCATATTTCTAATGAAAGAAAACACTTTTTTTTTTCTCGTTTCACACTTGACGCATTAGCATAGTAGCTGCTCAAATAACCATGCTTTTTATTCTTGGACAAAAGCATTTTGAAGACAAAAAACTGCATTTTCGTCTTTAGATCTAATATTATTTCCTACTTTTTTGTTTAATTTTCTAGCAGTAAACGTAAGGTCTAACTGATTAATTGAAAGAACCGTAGTTTTGTTTATAAAATCGATAAATTGATATCAATAATCTGTTTATAATCTTTTTGGATAATATTGGGTTTTTTCATTTTTATTTATTAAATTTTTTTAAATAAGTGTTCAGTTATATATAACGTTCTGCATAATTTGATTATTCTATTTTCTGAAGAATTTTGAAATATTTATCGTGTTAGTTGCAAATTAGAGTAAATAATGAATCAAATATATATATATATATATATATTAGGTTGGGGAAAAAGAAGTACATTATTTTTACGTGAACTTTATGTAACTTCTTTTGGATTCACTTTGTAAAAAGGTTTAAAACAGCTTTCATGTAGAATTTTAGGTCTTGCACGTTACGACTGCTGACATGCGGTTAACTTCGATCATTTTTGATATTTTATAGACATTTTCGACGATGCTGTATCCACATGCGAGGTACATCTCTAACATCAAAAATACCCGAACGGAATCGACGAAACAAAAATTGTACGTAACTGGTTGCTACAGTCTTATATAGGACGATAAACACTTTTCACAATTTTAGCCACCCGGCTATCTTTTTCGCCGTAACAAGAGAAAAACGAAAATGTATCGAATTTTCTGTTTGTTGTCTTCCAATTTTAAAACCATGTACTCGTAACTGAATTAATCAAACAGAAAACCGCAAGAGAATATTTTAGTGTCAAATGTCACCTTTCCAACGAGCATAAATCTGAAATTGCTTGATAGATACCTCACGAGATATCGGTCACTACAGACGTCTACCGAAAAAATAATGGATTACTTTTCCCCAACCTAATATATATAAACTTTATTGTAACTAATCAAATAACTGATTGTAAAACACATGTTTGCGTGTTTTTTCACATGTTTTCCACATCGGTTACATGTTTTTTCCACAACGTGCTATAGATTTTGTCAAGAGTTTTAAAAACAATGAATTAGAGATTAACTCAAATGTTAGGCAAACTAATGAATAATACTGAACTTCAAAAGCGCCTTATTATCTTCAACAGTTAAGGAGATAATCAAAGGAAATACGGCTCTGACTGAATAAATCGATTTCATTTTGATCTTATTAACGGTTAAAACATACAAATTATCATGTTTATAAATCTACTGAATAATGTTGACTTTACATGCATTATCGTTGAATGCATCTAAATCAGTAGGAGCTAAGAAATTGAAACGGCAGAATTTATATATCTATAATTGTAACTGTTATTATTAAGCTACAATAATTGTCTATCAATAAAATTGCTTTGTGATTGAAATTACAAGAAAATTTTCTGATAATATGAATACAGAATGTGTATCACCAAAATTATTCTTATAATTTTCAAATGAACAAATACTTTTACCTTTAAAAAGAACACATTTATAGTTTCAGTATTTTGATTCATTGGCAAGTGTGTGTGTGTCAGTATTATTTGTCAATACATGAAATATATCTCAAACGAAATAAATTAGTTTCTTGAAGTTACTTGATGTTTCCGTTTTACACCACTTAAAATCTCTTGACTAATTCTATCATAAATGTGAAATTTCTTTTTTTGTCATAGTTACGATAGAGTTTTGTTCAAATATTTCTCTCGTATCATACTTTTAGTTAAAATTTTCAAATAAATATTCAACATGGATGATTTTATGAATTTGTTGAATAAAGTGTAAATAACAACATGGTGAATAATTCGGTCCTTAAAAGAAAATCTGCAATTTTAATAAAAATATTCAAACTGAAAAAATTCATGGAGAAGATGTGATAGTTCTTTTTTACAGTAAAATTTTTAATCTGTAAAGTCATAAAATGGAAAAAAAATTAATTTCAATTTGTTTGAGATTTCCATCTTCTTATGTACAATAACATTTATATGGGAAAACTTCTGAACATTTCACGAGCGATGTTTTGAAATATTCATTATTTTAATCCCATGAGATGGCAACAGATAAGATGAAAACCGATTTTGAGAAAAAAGTGACGTTTTTAGGATATAAATGGAATTTTGAAAAAAATGTTTTTCAAAATATATATATGTGTATTAACAATGGGTATAATGTGTGTTGCTATGACTTAATGATCTCTTAAAAACAGTATCTTAAAAAAGAGAGTAAAAATATGACATTTTTCAGTTTTACTCAAAATTGCTTATTTTACATTCATTTTTATTCTTTAGATATTTGTTTGTTTGAAAATTCAAAACATTTCTTTTGTTTATAGTAAAAGTAAATAAAATGATAAATGAAGCTGTCATTAAAAAAAGAAAGAATATAAATTATACCCAAGAAGAATATTATTAACGTAATTTATTTCCGAAATATACTTCGCGGAGTCCCAAAGCTGGGACTAGAAACATTAATTTTTTCTCCAATGAATTCTAACACAAATTCTGTAACTGTAACTTTATTAATTTTTTTATAATAATACTTTTAAGTTATGTTTATTTATTACAAAATGGAAAATTTTCGATTCATCTCTTCGTATATTGATTAGTTTTAAAAAGAAACATTTGACAATTTATAAAATAAATTATATCTGTAGTTTATTCAAATTTATTGTCAGGCATCATTGATAAAACTTAAAAATTTTAAAAATTAAATGTAATCGAAAATCAAAAAAATTTTTTTACCACAAGCAGGATCATCTAATCTTTACCAACTTAACGCTGATTAAATTTTTTTGACAATATTAATATATCAGAGTACAAATTCATTATATCTTTTTTCGATAATCGTAACGGGAAAGAAAAATTTTTTAATTACCGTCTTAAATATTTAATTCGCTTTGTGTATTGTTCAAAAAGGCTTACACTTTAAGAAGCTACAAAAATAGTACATTTACATTTTATAAACTAAATAATTATCATTCATTAAAAAAATCTATTTAAACGACATTGTTTATTTCAGCCGGAAATTGCTTAGCATAATCGCTTGGATGATCGAATCAAATGAATCTTTTCGTCCACTTTCTGTTTTTTTTTTTTTTTTTTTTTTTTTTTTTTTTTTTTCTCTCCTCAAGAATTCGCCAAATAAGATGGCAAATGTCTGGAAGTACCACGATTTGCTTGTTCCTTTTTTTGCGGGTACTTTGAAATGAAACAGTCTCCTCTTTCGAGTACGTCTGTTTTGTAAACTGCAACAGTTGGACTAAACAAAGGAACCTTCATTGACACTTTCTTCCATTCATTTTAGAAGACACTTAACGCCTTTTTTTGGACCGGCAACGAGGAATGTATCCCTTGTAACTCATCAAATTCCGTCTAAAACCCATACTTGCGGGAAAATACATCCAGCGTTATTTTTCTTCATGACGAATCGAATTTCGTCAATTTCGAAGATTTGTCCTGGCCCAAAACATCTTTGGCACAAATTATCTGAGATAATTGTTCCCATCGACAACAACGGAGTGCGACATCAGTTTTTTTTCCCTCCCCTCACAAAGTTTGATGGATGTGAAAATTCTAACGACAATAAATAAATAAATCTCATGGCTGTTTTAAAGGAGAGACAAGAATTCTGGGACCAATTGCACTTCCTGGTTTCTATTTCTTGCACGTGTAACATCGCCACCTTAGCCTATTTTCTTCATTAGTAAAATTATATTACGCTTATTGGATCATTTTAGTTCTGAAGGTATAATCTCAAAACGTTGAACATACAATATCTAATCTGCTTCGTTATTTGGCAGATCAAAAAGAAACATCGTTATAACGAAGAACTTCAGAAGCAATAGAAGTTACGGCTACAACCTCCATACGTCCTGCTCCATTTTTACTGCTGAAGCTATGGCAATATATCAAGCACTTCAGCTCATGAATACAGAAAATTATTCTAAAATTTGCATATATACTGACAGCTTGAGTGTTATAAAAGCGTTGAGAAATTCGAATACATATAGTCATCCCGTTGTGTCCAAAATTTTCCAAACTGTGGCTTCCCTTGCTGGCAAGGGATATGATATTAAATTCTGTTGGATCCCAAGTCATGTAGGTCTGGAGGGCAATGATAAAGCTGATGCAGCTGCCAAATCTGCATCGGCTGCATACCATCCATCTGTCCCTCTTACTGATGTGAGAAAGGTTGTTAAAAACTTTGTTTTTTCTCTATGGCAGGAGTACTGGAATAGGCAGGTCTCCAACAAACTACGTGCCATATTTCCATACGTCATCCCATCATCAGTTTTACCGTTACGAAGCGTGGATGTTCGTTTAACTCGCCTTCGTATCGGACACACACGTTTCACACACAGACATTTGTTTTTAAATGAATTAAATCCATAGTGTGAAACGTGTGATGAACCATATACTGTCTTTCATATTTTAATTTCATGTCCATATTTTAGCCTTTATCGTTTTACCTTCTTTCAAACTGATATTTCAACTATGTATGATTTGGTGGGGGAGTCACCCCACAGAGACCTATTTGCTTTCTTGAAAGCAATTGGTTTTATACATTTTATTTGATATAAGTTATGTTTATTTCATAATTTGTTGTGATTTTAATTAAAATATATACATAAATTTTTGTGTTTTAAACTTTTTAATGTTCAGTTTGGGTTTCACATCTTTAAAATTTAATTTTGGCGCAGCTTGTCCTTTTTGGACCTTGCGCCATAAAACCCAACAAACAGAACTTCAAAAGCTTAATGAAAAAAGATGGGAGCTACAAAATAATGTGTTACGTTGCTTACCAATTATTTACGAATTTTTCACTTCTCTGCAAGAAACATGCGACTTTTTCAATATTTATTAAGACTGAAAAAGTATAATGGAATAGTACCTATATTATTGCTGATAGTTTTAATTTATAATTATTTTATGAAATTGTAGGAATATCAGCAACAGATAACATCCCACGGATGCAACGTTGTCAAAAATGTGAGTAAAATAACAGAAATGATAGATGTTGACCCCAGATAAGCAGTCGTAGGCATCACCCAGGACCTAAAGATCGACCTTAAAAACAACTTTAAGCCTTTTTCACGAATCCGAAAGAAGTTATATGAAGTTCACGTAAGAATAATGGATTTCATTTTCCCCCAAATTATAAGATAATTTACTGCTTCTATTTTAAAATCTTAACCACTTACCAGTTTTGCCCGAACGCCACTCGGGTGCAGCGAAAGGAGACTTTTTTGATTTGCCCGAGCGGCGCTCGGGCAGCATGTTTTTTTACGCCGATCCACTGATTTGCCCGGCTTTTTCTCATTTTTTAGTTTCCATTGCTTCTAATAGATGGCTCTCTCTGTATCAGGCGTTGCGAATACTTTCTTTCCTCATTTTGTGTAACAATGAGAGATAGTGAGCAGCTTAATACAGAATATAATTCTGATATTGGATCAGACAGTGAATCGGAAATTTCGCTAAATGATTCCGGCAGTTGTGAAAGTTCGTTATCGGACTTCTCTAGTGACGGAAAATGTTCTTTACAGTTCAATTAGTTGTTCTTAAAAAAACCCACTTTAAGTAAAAATGCCATTTTTCGCTTAATTAAAAATTTAAAATAAATTAATAAATGCAATATTTCTAACAATTTTGACTGAGGATTTGAGTTTATACAATCGATTTTAATACAAAATTGTTTATAAAAAATGCGCTTATTTTTGGACATAATATGGCAGAAAAACGAAGCTGTTAAGTGGTTAATAATTTGTGATTTTTTGCGGTATGCATTTTATGAAAACGTTAGTGAATTTTTTTGTACTTAAAACATGTCTTGAATTAGGTATTATTTTATTTGTTTATTTTGATTGCACTAATTTTTCAACTAATTTTAATTGTTTTTTTTCAATCACCTGTAATTAAAATGGATTGACTTATCAAGCTCATACCTAAAATTAAAATTAAATTTCGGAGTTTAATAATAATTATATTAAGAAACTTAGGAAATGTTTTTACATAAAAAATACGTACAAATATTTGCTAGGAAGTATTTGGCTTTAACAGGTAGGCAATCATCTCTGAAATTGGCTAATAAAATTTAGTTTAAAATTTAGAACACTTGCATGAGAAGAGGTAGAGAATTTAAAATTAAAGAAAATAAATAAAATCCACAGTCGAAGAAATATCTTTTTATTCCGTTTTTATTTATTGTACATTTACTTACAAATATTCAGTGAAAGGTTAATTTGAAACATTATTTATAATAAATGCTATTTTAAATTATGTTGTTGTATAAGGCCAAGCTACTAGGATTTCAACCTTACCTCACTACAAAAGGGTGACAGTGATGGAACTTTATTTAGTAGAGCACCCAGTAGGATCGTAGCAAAAGATCCCCAGATCATAGAATTGACCTGCCACCCCCAGAAGTATCATTTCACATGGATGACATTGCGACGAAGACATATTTAACATATCTTAATCACCGTTATGGAGCTATGATAAATTTACACGATTATATTAAATTATTTGATTCATAGTTTTTATAATAATTGTTTATTTATTTACAAAATTTCAAGTGATTTTGAAATTAATCTCATTATAAATTCCACACTATCAGACAATATTTTCAATTTTTCTGAGTTTAAATTCATTAGTTTAAAATAAAATTTGCCTAGTAATTCATAAAATCCGTTTTTTAAAAATTGATTTTCCTATTTTCAAAACATAAGTGAATTTTTATTGTATATTATTTAAATTATAAATTGCATTCTATAAATATTATATACACATATATAAATATTATATTCATTATATAAATAAATTTTATTATAAATCTAGATAACAAAATGAGCA
>JAPDSC010163125.1:9878-23501 GCA_026290005.1 Latrodectus geometricus
AATTTACTATTTACCAAGCTTTTATATTTTAGTAAAAATAACTTTATGGTTTATTTTTTTCTGTATAACTATATATGACATTTCTTCTGAAATCGCTCGCTCTCTTTTCTCTCTATACAAATTATTTTTACACTTATTAAAAATGTTCTTAAATATTTTTCCTTTACAAAAAATATTCTTTATGACCTTCAACCAAGGCTTACAGCCTTGGTTGAAGCACTCTCCAACGTAAGATTTCCGGTTCGTGTAATACCTATCCCTCTACGTTTTGCAAACGTTTTTTTGGAGACTATATTATTCTAATGTTCAGGTAACAAATTTCATCGTGCGATATAGAACGATATGGGGCGAATGGTATTTTTGTCAGAGGTGGATGGACCAATTGTCCATTTATTTGGGCCAACAATATTACTGATAATAACCCTTTATTGAGCGAGTTCCAAACAAACGAGAAAGAAACACTTTTTTCCCAAGCATTGGCATTCCATAATAACACTAAATCATTTCAGCATTGCATCGCACAGTTGCGATTAAAAGCAATTAGAGAATGTAAAACTAATTACCTCCCATATTATTTTATTTAAGTAAAACTGGCAGTTTTGTTATAGTTTTGATATCGGAGTGTCGATATCGGCTCGAATCTCGACCCAACCGAAATTCCGTTATGTTCGCAAATGGGAGTTAAATATGTCATGGTTGCAATGTCCTCCAAGTGATATGATACCTCTAAGGGTTAGATAGGGGTCTTCTACTTGATCCCTGCTTTTAAATTACGAAGATCCGGTTACTTCCAAGCCAATCATCTCTAGTACCAAGAGCGGGCCGTATCCTTCCATTCTTAATACATGCTAGAATAAATGCTTATGTTAAGAATATAAATCATTATCTTAAAAAGCAATTTTGAAAAATAATATTCTATAAAGCAATTATATGTCATTCAAAAGAGAATAAAAAATGTGAAACACATTTAACTCAAATTCAGAGCAAAAATTCTAGTGTGACAAGAAGTTCCAACAAAAATTATGCAAGGGCAAAACACATAATTTTTAATGCCAAGAAATGAAATTCCTAAAAAAGAGGCTAATAACTCCATCCAATTAACCAATAAGCCGTAATGAGCCCAACGCATGACTTCCAAAACAACCGCTTTTACATTAATGTAACAAAAAGAAATCTGTTTCTCCTTCTACACGTGTTTTTCTCCTTCTCTGGTTTTAAAATTAAAAATTTCTAATATTTATGAAATATATTGGACAGTTTTTCCATAATTAATTATTCGAATAATATTTTTTAAGAAATAAGTCTTAGCAACACTTATTACGTAAAAATATGTTATAAATATACTTCAATTACCATGGGCAAACATTATTAATGATTATTTTCAACTAGTAATATTCTTAATTCATTCAATCTAAACAATAAAATTTCTTTTTCAATTAAGCTTGAATTTATAATCGAAAATATCAAAAAAATTTCAGTCAAACTAAAGCTTTTATTTCTGAAAATTAATACCATAAATTTTAAAAATGTTAAGAAATATAAAATTGCTTTAGAAGATTATCCGCAAAAAAATAAAAATAAATAAAAAAAAATTGAAAATTTTAACGGAAAATTAATTTTACTAATGTTATATTGTATAAAACTATACTAAAATATTATATTAATAACTTTTAAATCTATTTTGATATGAAATTTACATATACTCACAAGCATAATTTTTACAAACATGCGGTTTTAGCAATTGCAATTTTGATTTTGTTTTAGAAGATTATTTTGTTAAACTAGAATGAAAGCTTAGTAAAAGTTTTAGGTAAGGTTGACTATCGCAGAAGCCAGTAAGGATGAAGTTCTTATACCGATAACGCAATATTTCTGGGTATCGCTCAAAACATAAAGATTCTTCTGTATTTGCATATTCAGGAAATACTTTAAAATGTCAGTAAAAGCAACCACCCAACAACATGGTTTTGTAATCTCATTTATAGCATCGAAGCATTTTGAATGTCAACTAAAATAGTGCAAATTTCTCTGAATTTAGAATATAATTTTGAATTTCCTAACTAATGATAAAAATTCCTTAAAATTAAAAATAAATATCGATATTATTTTATAAGAATTTTAAAAACGCTCGTTGTTTCACTTGTTACACAATTAATAAAATAAAAAAATAAATAAAATAAAAAAAACTAGCAATATTAACTTTTGATTTTTTAATATGCATATAAGATAAAAAAAAAATAACAATTGAGAATTATCATTATATTTCCTTCCAAATGGGAGGATTAAAATACTCTTTTTTTTCTCTCTTTTCAATCTCGTAAAAAAGTTCCTGGTATTTTTTCTTAATATATTGTTTGATATTTCCTAAAACTATACATTACATATATTTTTGTGTTTAAAAGTGAAATAATTCTATATCTGTGTGTTGTCATTTTTATATCAGATATAATTCATGTAATGTTAATCATCAAACGAATAATCTTACATTAATTTATTACTTTTTTTTTTAAATGTTTTCAACTTTGTTTTTCCTTCCTTGACTGTTTATTTTGTTAAATGACGCAGAAGTGCCTTACTTAGCATATAATGACTTCATAGCATATAATGACCAATATGAAATTACATATCGCGAACCTGTTTGCATGGGGTGTTACATTTGTTAGATTTTACAGTCATTAAAGAGTAAGTCATTTTTCAAAGGATAAAGTAAAAGAGTTTTCACACATGGATTCTCTATCGAGTATTTTTCGGTCTCTTTATAGTAAAGCTTAGCCCAGTGACTGGAAAATATGAATGGAAACCACCTGTTCTACAGATGTCTTTTTTACACGTCATTCGTCCCTTTGACACCATATTGTCGGCTGCCTAAAAGACCTAAGGCTGCAGCAGAGCTTTATCTTTATTGCTATTTACGCGGGTGTTGAGTTATGGAGCAGAGTTTTTGGGGGAATGTTCAAAGATAAGGCCGAAGATGGTGTTTTCACTTCCCCACCTGCGACGGACGCACAAACGGATGAGTGCTACTTGTGAAAGGAACCAGACCTGAGAAAAGGATTTCAGAAATGAATCAATGAAGCACAGGATGCCCCCCCTGCTTATCCCCTAAGAGAATGGGTAGCCCACTGCAGGAGGTCAATAATTCAGATTTATTCCTTAAAACTGTCAAATGCTCCATTTTGTCAGAATCCAGAATAGACTGGGAGGTGTTTCTTCATCCCCCCCCTCATGGCATGTTGAGTCATTAAGACAGCAAAAATACAAAATCAGAAATATTTTTCAGATCTAGTTGTCATTCAATACCTTAATATTTATTCATTAAAGTTTTGGATATCAACCAAAATATATCCAAAAATCAAACATTGGTCAGTTGAATGTTCATAATGTCTTTTAATAACGCGCACAGATTCTGTAATATTATATTTTAGATTAAATTTTAATAAATGTCAACAAATCTTGTTAAGGTGTCTATTTTTCATTCAATATATATCTTGAGCAACATATTTTTAATATAGATAACTTTTCAAAATATCCAGAAATTTACTTAAGTTTTTTGTTTAATTTTTACCATTCAATCTTGTTTCAGTAAATTGTTTGTTTGTTTTTGTGTGGTTTAGTGGTGCAAGTTCCAATACTTTACATTTATGCACCGAACAATGTTTAAAATAAGAGACTCAGTTATAAAAGGATAGTCAAATATATAAGATGAAGGATATTAAAAATTTCATAAAATTTTGTGTAAAAGATTAAAATGGATAAGAATTTAAAATTGCGCGTAAAAATGCAAATAAATTTTTATGTGGTTTAAGCCCAATTAAATCTGATAAAATTTAATTTGTTCTATTAAGAAATACTAAGCGTAAATCATGAAAGTTAGGACAAACAATTAAAATGTGATGTACTGTATATGGTACATTACACATGTCACAAATTGGAGCACTCTGAGACAAGAATAAATGCTTGTGTGTAAATCGAGTACGTCCAATGCATAGCGTGTAAGTTTTACAATAGGAACAACTGGAGTTTCAGTAAATAAAAATCAAGTTAAATCCATATTTATGGACAATAACTTGAGATATTAAATTATTTTGCTTAAAATATTTTTTCTATCAAATAATTTTTAATTATTGGTAAAGATTTAAATCAGAAGTTCATAATATTTAATTGTGACCTTAATTTAAGTTATGTCATACACGAAATTACAAAATGATATTACAAGATAAATTATAATACGATATTTAATGTCTATTTCAAAAATGTCCTTAAAATATTATGAAATTTACATAAAACAATCATTCCGACTTCCTCAGTTCACACATGCCATAGATACCCGTTTATAAAGTAGGCAACCATTCACAAATCATTTATACAGACAAAGTATAGAGAAAGAAAGTACATCCATGCCCGAACCGGGATTCGAACCCAGGACCTGTCTATCCTAAGTAAGGCACATTGACCACTAGACAGGGTGGGCGGTTTTTCTTTCTTTTCTTAGTACTTATGAAATGGTTCTTGATAGTTATTTTTAACTATTATTTCACATTATGTGATACTCTTTTAGCTTGAAAGTAATCATTCTAGATAAAAATAATAAAATCGGACTGCATCGTAAAAAAATTGAAAACATCATTGTTTGTAATAAATTCATTGCCGCGCTCTCTGTCTAGTGCTTAGCGTACGGATGAGGAGGATCTGGGTTCGAATCCCAGCTCAGACATGGATATACTTTCTCTTCCTCCGTGTTTCTTGTCCTTTCCTGAGATGATGGATAAATATGCCCCCCCCTATAAACGGGTTTGTGGTGGTGTGACGTGGGTGCTACTCGCCTCCGTGACTTGTTTCACAAATGACCACCGGATAATGATAAATGAGTTAGCAGTCTCCGGTCTTGTTGTGGCAAAGGGTTTATACCCAAGTGCCCAACGTTAGAAAAAAAAATATTATAAATTCATTGACAAGGAAAAATACGCACTTTCGCAGATGTTTGTCGCTCAACGGTCATTTAATACACACGAGGGTTTATTAGACCATGCCCTCTACAGTTTAAATGGATTCGAACCCATGTACTGTTGAACTGACAGCAAGAAGAGAGAACTAACCATTCAGCTACCAGTTTGTAAAACAACGCGTAAATAGTTAAGAATAAAAACAAGCTCTAAGTTTAATAAATAAATAAATTTCAAAATCTTAAGGAATTGTCTTAAACATTAAAAATAAGTCAAATTTTTCATTGGTAAAATAACCAACTGAAAAAACTTTCCAAAATAAAAGCATGAAATATGTATATTAATATTTCTCTTCTTATATGAGTAGTTGTAATTTTTGGTTTGGTTTATTTGTCGGTTGATATATTTCTATGATCATTTTTCACACCGAGATCAACTGTTTAGTCTAATTTTTGGTGAGATAATTTGAATAAATGAAAAAATAAGTGTATAGCTTTTGGTAAAACTAAAAATATTATAAGTTTACATTACTTAGCTAAAATATTTAATTAAATATATATATTTAAGATAAGTTTGTTTTAAAGAAATTAGCATATTAACTTTATTGAAGCTATTATGGATATATTCGTAACTTGAATATTACATTTCCAAATATGAGAATCGCATTTCAAATTATCCTTACTGTTTCAATATCTATTGTAGTTTGTTAAGTAAAATAATTCTGACATTTAAATTCAACCATCGCTTATTTGACTTGGCATTCTTAATTGTAGAACGAGAAAAATTTGAAGTGAGCGACATTGATGAAATAATTGATCAATATGCAAGGCAAGGAAAGTCTATGATGTAAAATTAATACGTCAGATTATTAATATTGCTAATAAATACATTGTGTAAATGTATTATGTGTAAACATCTTTCATTGCTTAAAAATTGATTTCTAAAACTATTATATTAATGTGTGTAAAATAAATAATCCTTTTAAAAAATTCTAATTTACCGCAAATCCGGTTATTCTTTTGACACAGCTCAGAATCAAATAATGGTAAATAAATATTCTTTAGTAACTTAATTTGCAATAAAACAAAAGAATACATGCAAATCTCTGAAAGTAAAAAAATACAAAAAAATGTTTCTAATATCTGAAATATGATTAAATTTATCCCAACGTTGATTTTTCCATTTCCTTAAGTACTAAAGTTACTATATAATATGGGGGAAGGGGACACAAAATAGCGATCACCAGCAAGGTACAGTCAGTGGATATAGTTTTCAAGACTGTTTGTCTAATTAGGTTTGATGCAGTCAGCAAAAGCTGCTGACATTTGAAATAATTTTTGAGGGGGGGGGGGGGGACTTGTATTTAAGGCAGTGGTTAGGTTTATAGAAATTATTCATATAAAAAATAAACATAAAATTTTTAAAAATTTATCACGTCTTTCCCCCATTCTGAATAGACTGTGAGCCTTGAGGAAACAACAGCAACTTCGTAGAATCTCAAATGTAAAGACAAATATGTGTTCCTTTCTTAAACTAATTCCTTTCAAAGTTACAAAATGTTGTCAAACAATATAATGAAATATTAGTCTTAAAGAAAGAAAATGCAGCTGTTTATAAATAACATTTTTATTACATAACTGGCGTTATTAAAGTAACTAATTTTCTTGAATAATCTTTCGTTACTGAATAATGAGAATGAGCTGCTATCAAGCAGCATTTCGTTCTATAATAGGTATAGAACGAAATGCTGCTTGATAGCAGCTTATAGCAAGGTATAGTTATTGACTCTCCATTGCTTGATGAAATGAATTTATAATTAGTTGATGAAATAAATTCTCAAATATGTATAACAGCTGATTGACTTAAAAGTTTAATCAAATAACACCATTAACATTTGATATCTTACAAGCTATCGATTACTAATCTTATTTTTCTGCATATAATGCGGCATTTTAAATTTTGACAACATTGCATGCAGTGGTAGCTACATATTATTTGACTATAGATAGTTATTGCAATGATAAACTGACCTTCAGTACTCTTCTACCAGGATCTTCTGGCAAAAAAAGATTCAGAGAAAAACCTTTAAGTGATGATCCGGCACCAATAAAAAAGACGTAAAACTGAAACCAGTAAATTTTTTTTTAGAAATTAATAAATTTTCTTTTTAACTAATTTTAGTTTTCTTAAATCAATTCAAATTAACTTTAATTTTCACATCTGAAAAAGCCTTTTAAATGTCTTATATAGATAAGTATTATAATATTAGGTTAGGGAGAAAGTTATCCATTATTTTTTTGGTAGACGTCTGTAGTGATCGCTATCTCATGAGGTATCTATCAAACAATTTCAGATTTATGCTCGTTGGAAAGGTGACATTGGACACTAAAATATCCTCTTGCGAGTTTTTGTTTGATTCATTCAGTTACGAGGACAAGGTTTTAAAAATGGAAGACAACAAACAGAAAATTCGATACATTTTCGTTTTTCTCTTGTAACGGCGAAAATGATAGCCGGGTGGCTAAAAGTGTGAAAGGTGTTTATCGTCCTATATAAGACTGTAACAACCAGTTACGTACAATTTTTGTTTCGTCGATTCCGTTCGGGTATTTTTGATGTTAGAGATGCACCTCGCATGTGGATACAGCATCGTCGAAAATGTCTATAAAATATCAAAAATGATCGAAGTTAACTGCATGTCAGCAGTCGTAACGCGCAAGACCTAAAAATCTACATGAAAGCTGTTTTAAACCTTTTTACAAAGTGAATCAAAAAGAAGTTACATAAAATTCACGTAAAAAAAATGGATTTCTTTTTCCCCAACCTAATATATATATATATATATATATTAAAAATTTATTAAAAGTTGAAATTTTTTTTATAAATTGTAGATTTGCTCAAAATTTTTAAACTTAGTATTAAAATAAGAATAATGTTAAATAATTTTATTTTATAATATTTGAAAAATGTTAGTATCTCAAATTATTATGGGTATATTCATACTTGTTAAATTGGCCACATAAAACCAACATAATCAAAGCTTTAATACCTACTTTGCAACCACAATTAATTCATATTAATGAAAGAATTCATTGATGTTGTGGATAAATGCAATATATAAATTTAATTTTTAATAATATATTGTATAGCAAAACAATTGTTAGAATTTAAAAACTAATTTGTTAAAAATTCAAGAAGTTTCTCATTTTAGAAAAAACATCTAATATTAAGTTCTTGAATTTAGAACTTTTCTCAAAATTGCGATTTTAAAATCTAAATTAACTATATTTAAAATTAAGATTTTAAAAGGCCATCTGATTACCAAGCATTCTTCTGAATATTAATTTACTTTAGAGTTACAGGTTTACACTGTTGCATACAAGATGACGGACTTCTAAATTTAGCTTGGATGATTTTCCGATATTAATTCCCACAAGTTCTGTAAATTAAAAATTATGCTGTTGTCAAATTAATGTAAGATATTTACCTATTTTATTGCTTTCTCTTGCTCTTCCTTTCTCTCTCTATCTATCTGTAGTTTGTGTTGTTGTTTTCATATATGACACTTGGCGAAGCCAATCCCGCCCGTCAGGAACAGGGCGAATAAAGTCAGAAAGATAGTCTTCCGTTTTTGAACAGAGCACCCCATTATGAAGGTGGAAGTAAGACTTTGGCTCATAGATGGCAGCACCATCTGGGTCTTACAATTTAGAGATAGGAAACCAGAGGAGACCCAAAGCTTGGCTCCTAACACCTCAGAAGTATTAATTTGGAATGGGAACACGGATGACATTGCGTCCTCGACATATTTTACGTGTCGCAGTCACCATTAGTGAACACGATGAATCTTCGGTTATGGTGCGATTCGAACTCTCTACCTTCCGGTAACGACGTCCTAACCAATGAGGTCACCGCGGCCCTTGCAGAGGTTTTTACTAATGACACTTGGCAAAGCCAAACTCGCCCGCCTAGGCGAATAAAGTTAGAAATAGCGTCATCCGTTTTTGGACAGAGCATCCCCTTATGGGAGTGGAAGTATTATAGTGATTTCAATTCTGAAGCCTGGTAAGGATTCTTCAGAACCTTATTATTATCGACCAATAGCTCTGACGAATTTCCTCTGTAAGACTCTCGAACGTATGGTCAACGCCCGTCTCGTATATGACTTAGAAAAAAATAAATATATCCATATCAATCAGAGTGGATTCCATAAAGGAAGATCCACTCTTTATTGGGGGAACCACCCCACATAAACCTGTTTGTCTTTTTGAGGACAATAGGTTTTTTAAATTTTGTTTAATTTATAGTTTATGTATATGCGGTTATAAAATTTAGTTTTTTTTTTTGTACTTACTATTTTAATATATATTACATTTTAATGGCATTGTATACAATTTTTTTTTGTTTTTTATAAAGCTGTTTCATTGTTATTTGGTTTAAAAAAATAATAATAAAATAAAATTTTAGATTTGGCACAGCATGTCCATTTTTGGGCCGAGCGCCATAAAACCTAACCAATCAACCAACAGCTCGACCTGCTCTTTTCCCTCCGCCTCTCCTTCCCAGCTGGTGACTTTCTTCCAGATATTGTGGTCACGGAAAATATAAGAATCGGTTTCCGTGGTAGAGTTTTTATCGCACACAAAAATTTCCAATCTTCTGTGCTCGATGTCACAGAATTACTCCCTACCGGAAAAAAAAAACCCCACATAGTAATCAGCTTGATTTACCTCTCCAAGAGTCTGCTGTAGCCTAGTTGGTTAAGGTGTCCTTCTCGTCATCGGAAGGTACTTAGTTTGAATCCCGATTTATCCGAAGGTCCATCGTGTTCACTTATGGTACTTAATTATAATACATGTCAATATAAAATATGTCACGGCTGAAATGTTCCCATTTCAAATTAATGTGTCTAGTGTTGTTAGGAACCAGGTTTGGGGTCTCCTCTAGCTCCCTATCTCTAAATTGGTAGACCCAGAGGGCGCTGCTATCTTTGAGGAAAAGTTGTACTTTCACCCTCGTGAAGGGTGCTGTATTCTATAATGGAAGAGGCTCTCTCTAACTTTATTTGCCCAGACAGGCGGGCTTGGCTTTGCCAAGTGTCATTAGTAAAAACAAAACCTCTTCAAGGGCCGGGTGGCTTCGTTGATTAGGGCGTCTTTACCGAAAGGTAGTGAGTTCGAATCCCGGTTTAATCGAAGATCGGTTGTCTTCACTAATGGCAAATAGGGCACATAAAATATTTCACAGTCGCGATGTCCTCCATGTTCCCATTCCAAATTAATAACTCTGGGGGTGTTTGGAGCCAGGCTTTGGGTCTTCTGTGGCTTCTAACTCTAAATTGGAAGATCCAGAAGTGGTACTTCCACTTTCGTTCGAAAACGCTGTTTAAAAACTTTTGCAAAATCTCTGTTCAAAGACGGAAGGCTATGGAATTATATAATAATGTCTGACTACATTCACTCTGGCCCTGAATGGCGGGCTAGACCTTGCCAAGTGCCATATATAACAACAATAACTCTGCAAGGAACATTATGATATTTAAAATTTGAAATCATTTGCTTCAAAATTTAGAGGAAATGACATGTAGTTCTAACATATACACAAACACACACACATATATATATATTCGTTTTCTAATAAATGATAGAACAAATTTAGACTCGCAATAAAACTTGATATGAAAACTTGTATCTTAAAGAATTATGTAATAGTGTTTTGGAGTCAGGAAAAACTTTGTTTTTTTTTATTTTTGCTTATAAAATACAATGGTTTGCTTCTAAAAATAATGTCCCAAAATTATAAAATCTGCTACCTGTAAATCAAGTTAATAATATTTTTCCCCGTGAAAAAAAAATATTCAACTTCTAGTCAAGTCACTGGTCTCTATTCACAATATAAACATTCTATTGACGAAAATGAAATTTACAATAAATTACAAAGAAAAGATTATAACTTTTGTATTTTAACCTTGTTAGTTATTTGAATTGTTAAACAAAATTATTCAATTAATTATTTATAAATATTATAAATATAATTGTAAATATTTTATCAAAATAATTATTCATAAACAAAATAATTCACATTTGTATTTTTAATATTGAAAACGTAAAAACATTTAAATAAATTCAATAATTTTCTATACTAATTAACATGTATTTATTAATCTCTATAATATTCTATAAATCTTTTAAAAATATCTTTTATTTTATTTGCCAAATTTTAATTTAGTTTGTTGTCAAATATAAATTAAACTGCGAATGAATTAACTACTCAAAACAAAAATGTTAAATCAAAATATTCCATGATGAAAATTGGGAATTCTTGTAAATTGAACTTCACCAACTTGATGATGAATATATCCACAGAGAATAAAAAGATTATTTTTATAAAATGTATAAGAAAAACAACATAAAAAAATGGCGTGGAAAAAGAATAAAGAAAAAGATCAAAAGTAAATAATATTGTGAAGAGATCAAAAGTAAATAACAGAATATTATTTTTTACATAATTTGGTCACCCAAATAATTGGTTAGAAAGTAATAAAAAAATCATTTATCCTTTTGCAGAGAAATTTAAAGCAGAATCAAATTTTTCTGAATACGTGCTCCTTAAGATACTTTGGAATTTAAAATCGGAAATAGAATATATATATATATATATATATATATATATATATATATATATATATAAATACATCCCCCTTACACACAGGGGATATTAAGTCTACTGGGAAATGGATAAAATTCTTGGCGCCTAAAAGAAATATAATTCAATTCCACCAGAAATTTCGAAACAGAGTTTAAGTTTGGCGATCATTTTACGTTGTCTGGCAACCCTGTAACGCTGTAAGCAAGAGAGCCGGGTAAACATTGTAGAAAGCGTGTGGATTCCTGTTGAAGTTGATGAGTGTGGTTTGAAAACAATCGGAAAAGGGTGAGTAATTGTTATTAAATTTAATTATTTCAAATCTTCTGTATATACTCTTTATCATATTATTTTTGCCCTTAAATTAACTCACATAAATTATTTCGTCAGTGGCACATTTTTAGCGTACTTGAATTTTACTTCACCTTGAATAATTTAGATTGTAGATCCACGACGAAATGTATTCATAACTAATGACAAACGTTTTTAAGTAAAGGAAGGAGATCTTGTTCAAATGTGAAATTAAATCTACGTTTTCTGATTTTTCTTTGTTTCGCTATTTGGCATTCTTAGCTATTATTATTTGCTTAACAAACTGATAGACCCTATTAGTGTTTGTTTATAATAAAAATAAAATGCTTTAACTCATCCAAAATTCTCAATTTGTGCAATAACTTGGTTTTAGGAGACATAATTTTTAATTTCAAACTACTATTTTTTGTCAATTTATCTTTTCACTTATAAATAATTATTAAGGGCGATTTAAAATATTTTGATGATTTAAATTTATTTTAAATGATTAATATGTAAAAAAGTGTAGCTGAGATACTTGCATGGGAGTAAACATGCAGCAATATTTATATATTAATAAATAATAATACAGAATTTAATTTATTTCATGTATGTGTTACATTTTTTAAAGTATACATTTCCTTTATCCCCTAATAAAACTAGACTTTGAATTAAGGATTAAATTTGTGATTGGAAATTTCGTAAGATATATTGTTTTAAATTTCAATTTTTAAATTATTTACTCTAACTGCTCTAAAGCATATTTCATTAAGATGAAAGTTTTCTGTCTTCGTTTAGAGCTTTTTAAACTGCAATATATAAAGGTATGAAATTTAAATATGCATATAAATATCTTATATTAGAAAAGAAATTGAGTTTTGTATTTTTCACACGTATTATAAAATGTATCGTCAATGATTTGTGTTTTGAAGAGAAAATATAAGATATTCGATTTCTCTAACCGTAAATATCGTTAATTGAATCTTAATTGTTTATTTTTTGCATATTTCGGCTAAACGTTAGAATCATTAAGAGTTTTGTAATTTAAATTACGACCGAAATGACGTTTTTTAAATTGAGATTGTTTAAATTTCTACAAATCTATTGAAGTCCTATTTTCGTAAGAATCTTAATTTTAATCCTGCAAAACACTTTGAAATTTATGCCTGACGTTGGAGATAATATAAATCATTCTAGTTTAGGATAAAACAATTATGACCTTTGTCATATTTTTTAATATCATCTATATAATTAATTTTTTATGATGGAATTAGAATTATTTTTTAAATCCGTTGCCGAAATTTCTTGTATTTTGATATCGAATGTGTTTACTGTCTTTTATATGTCTTATAATTTCTTGTATATTGTCTTGAAATATTGATATCGTCGAATGAAAATGTATCAAGAGTAAAATAAATTTCAGCTAAGATCAAATAAATAATTATATGCAGAAAATGGTTTCCGTAATTGCTTCAATACTAAATTGTGTTTATAATTTTCACATTATTTATAAAAATGTTTTGGGAAAGAAACACATTTTTTTTAAATGTAAATTCGAAACTTTCTCAATAGAATCATTCAACCTATCTAAACTCTGAATCAATCTTAAATATTTTAAACTTCATATTCAATATCTAGATATTTTGTAGCGAATTCCTAAACATTGTAAATTTCTTTACCCCTGAATCGCCTATCCCGAGTTAACTCGGCGAAAAATTCTGTGCGTTTACCAATTATACCGAGC
>JAPDSC010163126.1:0-33479 GCA_026290005.1 Latrodectus geometricus
AATCATAAAAGTCTGTGAAGGGAATCATGAAGGTCTGTGGAGAGTAAACCTTTTTTTTTTTTTTTTTGGTCTGCAGGGAGTAGATTTTAAGTTGTTTCCTAGTGCATTCCAAACCCTTGTAAGCTATTTATTAAGTAAATCTCGACCCATTTTTTGAGAATTTTAATAGAACATAATCAAATAAAATACTCGCGTTACCACTTTAATAGTTGTTTGTTCAACTGAGATAGAAGCAAAAATGCAAATTCGTGATTTACAGACTGATTCACATCAGTACTTATTTACATAATACTATTGTGTATCATATGTATATCTATTGTAATCATAAATGTTGCACATGTGAAATTTTTTGTGTTTGCGCAATTCAGCTTGATATCATAATAGATTTACACTTTAAACTAGGTATTCAGAAAGTGTGATATAAAATGCAAAACTAGCACAGATTGTAGTTGCCTAATATTCTCCAGACTCTTATTTAATCACATTTATCTCTTACTTAATACTCTCAATTTTTCCTTTAGCATAACATTTTTTTAATTAGAAATTGTTTAATAGACATGTATACACAGTAGTATTTAAGAGGATTTTTATAGATTGGACATATGGCGATATTTAACATTATGATATAAACATGCCCATATTACAATGTAATTATCTTAATATTAATCCAGATATTACCTTGCTATAATCTGCTACAACCAAAAATGTCTCATTTTTGTGGTTTAATAATAAATTTCTACTTGGTTACAGTAGAAATAAATATATTTTTGATGATCAAAACATGATGAACATAATATAAAACACGATACAATAATAAAGGTGCACCACCTTCAATTAAAATTATTTTTTAAAAATAAATACTCTTAAAATGAATTCAGCTAATGATTGCTAAAGTGTCACATATATTTATCATCATTTAATAAAAAAGTAAGTTTATTATTTAAATTTATAATCATTTCAATGCCTAAATATGTTTTAAGAATGTATTGATATTCAAGGATAGAACAGATAGAATGAGTAATGTATAAATCTTTATCATATCATTTATATCAGCATTTGAATGGAACAATAATTTTTTCTAAAGATAAACTATATTTAGGAAACAAGGAATACACATATGGTAATATATTTTAAATAAGTTTGTCTAGAAATTATTCTTATAAATTACATTATAAAGTGACAATGATTGTAAAGGATCTAAATAGAAATCAGTAAATAAATTGATTTCACTCATAGCTAATATTATTTTCAAACAATTTATAGGACTTTTTATTTTTTCTATGAATAAATTTACTGTCAAAGAAATAACATGAAACCCATGTTTTACTATTCTATCTAATTCATTATTAAGATTTTAAAATAAATATGAGAAAAATTTAAATGGGCTAAATATTTCCTGGTAAGTTCCTGCATATTTTTATAAAATTGTTTTAACAATATCAGTAATTTTATAAACTTATCCAAGTTACCTAATGACCATAATTTTTAGACACATAATTAATTATTTTGACATTATTATCTTAATTAACATCCAGAATTTATCTTCATAAACTTTTTTTCCAATTTAATTTTTATTTATAAATTAATTAGTCACACGATAAAATTCTTAACAATTTAAGATTATTTTTGAATTTCAAACTGAATAATTTTTGAGGTAATATAATTTTATTTATTTTTCGAATATTTTATGCTATAATATTCTTAATTTGATTATAATTGTAAAAAGATTACTGTGATTTATATAAAATATTTGTTGACATTTATATATTTTATACTTATTACTTGCAAACTGAACACTAGTTTAAACTACTTTTTTAATATCATTATGTCTTATATTTTATTTCGATAGATATATTGTATATATTTTTATTTTTATGCACAGTAACTTTAACAAACCGTATATATTCACATCATTAATAAAGTTTTAAAACAATTATATTATTAAAGAGATTTTGTTGCATAATTTTAAAATAAGTTAATAATCCTTTCTAATTTCAAGAAATATTTGTAGATAAACGTTTATACTCTCGCAGTTCTTACACTTAACTTTGAAATGAATAAAAAAATCGGGTCCAATAAGAGCCACTAATCCCAATGAAAGATAAAATATAGTTGAGGGACACAGAGGAAACTGTAATTGAAATCTAATGTATTCCTTACTCGCGCCCGGACTTAGCAAGAGGAATAACTAAGCTAACGTTAAACCAACTCTTACAGCTTCGTAATCAAGCTAGCCTAACCTAGTACCTAGGGAGGTATAATAGTGGTTAGGCCATTACTCAATTCAATTCCCCTGGTAGCAGTTAGGCCTTCTTCTACTTGCATTTGTCCAGGCATAAAGTTCTTCGAACCTTATACCAGTAATGGACAAACTTTTTTTTGTTTTCGAAGTTATTCCCGTTCGCATCTAAACTTTTGTATTTTTTTAGTATTTTTTTCCAGCAAGAATGCATTTTTTTATCTCCAAATGGCTTGATCGGACTAGTGATTGAAATAGTTTCACTCACAAGTTGGAATGTTCATTTGTTGATTACTTATCATGAAGTACTTTTATGAGCCCTAAAAGGAACGGAAATTATAGTATCCTATTCAAGGCAAATAATTTATGAATTGTTTCTTACAACATGGACACCATTTATGATTCCAGGTTACTCCTAATGTTATGTTAGTACAAATGGTATTAAATTTGATTCACAATAAAATTAAGAATCTATATTGTATTCATTAAAAAATTTATTTAACACTCAAATACTCATAATTAAACATAAAATTTCTAAAAATTTCTAAAAATGTAATTAAATAACAATATATTGGTACTGGATGAGAAAATACAAAAGCCTTTTTTTTATAAGAAAATATTATTCTGAATAAGTACATATTACAAAAAATATGTAAAAAGCTTATTATCTTGGAAAATATAGAAACATTTATAATATTAAAAAAAGTAGCAATCAAGAAAAATATATTTTTTATTATAAAAACATCAAACATTATCAATTATTGAGTATTAAAAATAATATGTTTAACCACATGAATTTTTTATAAATTAAATAATGAAATTATATTAATTAATTATAAAATATAAAAGAAAATGCGCTAATTCATTTCCAACAACAAAATGAAAAACAATTTGTACATATAATAAAACATAGTTAAATAATCTTCTTAAAATCAGTTTTTATTTCTGTTTAAAAATCCATATTATTAAAATTAATTTTGATATTATCTATAAAAAAGTACTTACAAAGCCACGTAAGTACTTGGAAAACAAAATTTAAAGAATATAAATTTTCCATTACTTACTTACACTATACTTTTATAAAATAAATAAGATATTTAAAAATTATGAAAGAAATTTTAGAATGGGTATGAAAATCAAGCATTAAAAAGTAGATTTCAAAACATATCTAATAATGGGTGTTAATATATTTATACACACTATCTACTAGATTATTATATCAATATTCCATTTCAAGTATCTTTAATTTAAACTAAAAAATAAAGGCAAAATGATATTCAGATAATTGTTTAAAAAATAATTATTTGACAAACATTTTCGAACATAATAATTTAAATTTAAACATAACAAAAAATTATTTTTTACCCTGGAATTTTGTATTCAACAAAAACGTAATTAATTTTTTTAATATTTTTCATGTAATGTAATTTATTTTAATCTGAAAAATACTATATGTATTTCACAACATAATTATATTAAAATAGACAAGAAATAAGGTTATTTCGTTTCTTGCATTTATAAAAAATTTGTCTTCTATAACATGAAATTCAAATAAGATATCAAATATTCAAATTTAATTGAAAATTTTTAATGGGTATATTAAATGTAATGAATTTCTAGTATGTCATATAGTTTACTTGCACAATTTAATTAATTTTTTTTTTAAATTTTCTAAAATATTTATATTAGACAAAATATAAGAGAACAATAGTTATTTTATTAAGGATTATAAATAATATGAAAGTATTATTTCAAAGAAAATTGATTTCAATAATAAATATCAATTTTAAATGATTAAATTTGATATTTTTATTCCATAAAATGTAATGATTAATTTCCTAATAAAACATATAATATTTATAAAACGACAAATACGATTTTTTTCGTTAAAATCAAATCAACTTTTCCAGGCATTAGCAGCACTGAGTTTTTACAGTGGTAGTATTCCTATTTAATAACAATTTTAATGCAGGCATTTCATTTAATAACCTAAATGAGATTCACTCGTATGTAGAAATTATGTAACCTCTATCGGACATTTTTTTCGATATAAAGTTTTGTAACATAATCATTATGCTGCAAATAAATATAATTACATTTCTCTATATTAAATAAATCTTTATATAAATATATCATCTGTATTAAGTTATATTTAAGTTATCTGTATTAATTTATATTTAAATGTTTAATACTAGTAATAAAACAAATTGACAGTAAATGCAAAGTAGAAAACAGCTTGATTTGTACAGTATATTTTTTGTTTGATTTGGAAAGTATATTATTCATTGATTTGTAAAATACTTTCTACTACCTATTAAAAATTATATTTTGATAATTTGTTTGCATTTATGCAATTAATAAAAGTATAATGTGTTTTATTCTTAAAAATATGTATACACATTTTTCTTTTTCATTTATTTGCTTAAATAATTATTCGACTCTTGAACCTGACATTTTATTAAGGAACAGATACAATCAATGAAAAATGTAGAAGGTTTTTACTTTTTACTTCATACATGACGTTTATTTAATTTATTACCTTTTCATAAAAAAATGCATAATAAATCATTATCTTATATTTTGCCCTTACTTACTTTGCTAACATCATAGTAAATGGTAGAAAAATATAAGACAATAGAAATTGAGATCCTTCAATTCACATGTATAAAATGTAATAAATTTGTGTGCTATTTTGTGCTAATTTCTAATAAAGTACTATTCCTATCTTATATTTTTATTTTATTTCAAATAATTATTAATCATTAAAGTAATATCATGTTTTTAATCTTAACATCATAAATAACTTATCTCATATACACCGTAATAATGGTATAAATATTCTGAACACATTTAAGTTCATGGAACTGACTTATTTGTGGACAACTACCAAATAATTGATGCATCGTTTCAAATGTGTCATGAATGATTAACGTAGCGATTATTCATCCACAAACATCATCAATAACTGTCTGCCTAACAAATACTTCTCATCAGTTAGCTGCAGAAAATCATCGTGACTGGGTCTATTTTACCACACTCTCACTAATACTAGAATTAAAGTACTTCAAATATGAAATTATCATTAGGTCCATCTAATTTCAGATGCTTCCATGACCATAGCATATTTCACGCCGATAACAGGTACAAGTGATCACCTCTCTCCCAGCCTACAATTAGGGAAACATTCATTAGGGGACAAATCTCCTTCGTTGAACGTCAGCATCCATGTAATCAATCTGCTGACAACCCGTCCAGACAGAATAGTTGATGGCTGGCCAGTAGACTCTGGCAGCAAAGGAACGAGTGAATTGCTGACGAAAGATCCCATACCTACACACTGGCTTAAGCTGTAGGGTTCTGATGGTTATTCCGTGACGGACGTTCAGATGGGTCACTTGGGGAAACGATGGTGAATTGGTCATTTAGTCGAAATAGATTATCGGATAGTGAGTAAGAGAATAGTTTATTGAATATAGATCTTAATATTTAATCCAATCTGAAACCAACTCTTAAAATATTTTATTGAATGTATTTTACATTATTAATTAAATTACAATGTCAGTAATTAAGTAATATATATTCACTTCATTATGAATTTTGCATTTCTGTTATTATTTATAATTGCATTACGTTAATAAATATTCTATAAAGTTACGTACTTGAAGAATTATGAAAATCATGTTTTACTCTGATAATAAATATAATAATTTTTTATCTGAAATCGATGTTTTCGTTTATTAATAAAAATAATATTTGTATGTGTGTTTGTGAGTATAAGGGAGCTAAATCAATCAATATATACACATATATGTTTGCAAATGAACCCATCGCAACGATCTACAATGCAAATGAAATCACCTTCCAATAATTTCACTTACATTCAAATCATATTAACAAGATTATGCTTTTCAACACTACATTATTATTAAGAGCAACAATTTAATAACGTTGAATTTATCAACTCAGTCTATAAGCACGATAATGAATTAATTGAGAGGCACATATGCATAAAGGATTTTACAATATAATACACACAATTTTAGAAACTATTTGACAAGTGTTTTACTGACTGTTAATACATACCTAAAATATTTGCTCTTTAAATACTGAGTTAAGTACCCTAAGTAATTATCTGTATTCTGAATTTATATTAAACTATAATCATTTAAAATATTTTAATTTGTCTTAAAAGTTTCTTTAGTCCATCAAAAAAATTTCAACTTTGATTTTAACCATGATTTTATTTTATTAGCGTCGAAATTAAATATTTAAACAATTATAAATATAATTTGTATTAATGATATGGATAGGTAAATTTAAATTGCAAATATTTATTTTTTGAAATAATAAGAAAGATTGATGATATTCTGTCTTAAGCAACAAGGGCTATAAAAAATATGGTATTAGGGTGGAATTGAATTTCGTTAACAATTATTGCAAACATTTCATTAAGGATGAACTTAATGGTCATACATAAATGAACATTGCAAAAATAGAAATTTCAATATTTAATCATCATTAAGATAATTACAAATGAAGTTTGATATTTACATAATAAATCCAACAATTTCTCCAGCATAGTAAGTAAAACTCTTAATGCAAAAGTGGAAATTTCTTCATTTTAAAAAGTGGTAATATATATTGAATTCATATAATTCATATGCACTTTTCTCAATATTAAATAATTCTTTTAATGTACACTTCTGTGATATCAAAATTTGAAAAGAATGACCAACAAACATTTTGATGAATTTTTATTCACAAGTTGCTGAATCTTACTTTTCTTTGTAAAACATTAGATACTTTTATTACTAATACATAAACACACGTGTGACTGTAGAAAAATGAATCAATTTTGCCTTTAGATTTTTATATATGAACCATTGTTAAATTACTTATATTAAATGATTAATAACTGCTAAATAATTTTTAACAAAATTCTGCTTCCTTAATTGTTAATGTGAGAGAAAAATGATACATTTATGAAAACAGATTCAGGAAAACTGAAAATAGCACATCAAGAAGGGAGAAATATACAATACTTGAGAAATATACAATACTTGAAATATACTTGAGAAATAAGTACAATAGATAAAATATGAAGACTTGGATCTCATTATACTTATTTGGTGCCAATGTGCATAACCACACATCCAACATTAACACTGCAATCAAGAGGTGAGGGTCCCATACATTTCGGCATAGCGTAGAAATTCAGAAACCTGATGATCATATGCTGACTCTATGAGGACTACAATAGCGAAGAATGTCAGGGAGATGTTTGATTCAAGGTTAGTGGACATATCTGTCTCAGGACAACATCAGAAGTTTATTAAGTTTGAAGTCGAACGATGTGAT
This sequence comes from Latrodectus geometricus, assembly GCA_026290005.1. Taxonomy (NCBI): domain Eukaryota; kingdom Metazoa; phylum Arthropoda; class Arachnida; order Araneae; family Theridiidae; genus Latrodectus; species Latrodectus geometricus. Next base: position 7,598 of record JAPDSC010163126.1, read on the forward strand.
GTCATGTATTCCACAGGAGGTGATAATAGTATAATTGTACACATTGTATTTTTTTTCTTGATTTTGAGATTAGGTGAATCTCACATCTGTACTATTACTTCAACTAATCCCATGCTCCGTTGATGCGTTATTTTCAGTGTTTCTGAGTGTATTTATAATTCGTTTCTCAACAAAGTTAGTTGTTGATTTTACAGCAAGCTTCAGAATGAAATTCTAAACAAGTTTGCTTTAAAGTTTTATTTTAATTATTTTTTTATATATTAAAATAACTTTTTTTGGTCATTTAAATGAATATTTAAATATATATTTCAACAAATTTGAATTACATGAAGATTATTAATATTATCTATAAACAATGCAAATTATGGACTCTTATGACATCAAAATTTGAAGAAAAGGATGAGCAAAATTTAAATCATTTTGATTAATTTTATTGCCAACTTACTTAAACTTTTTTAAGATTACTTTCTTAGAAAAAATCAATACATGAGAACTTTATTAGTTATACATAAACACACATGTGACTGCGGAAAAAATAAATACTTTTTGCCTTTAAATATTTATATATGAACCTTTATCAAATTACTTTCAAAATATTGATAACTTCTCAGTTACAGTTAATTGGGAACAAAAGTTATGTCATCTATTGTTAATGTGAGATAAAAGGTTACATTTATGAAAGAATGCGCATCAAAGAAACTAGCTTTTTGTTTTATAATAAGTTTTAAAACAAATTTGGAGACAGTTTGCTACAAAATCTTATTTCTATTATTTATTGCATATTTAAATGATTATTACGGATCATTTTAATGACCATTTTTGTGTCTCTTTTCAACAAATTTTGATCTACATGTAGATGTTTATATTATTTAAGGCCAATACAAATTATGCAATTTCATTGTAGCAAAATTTGAAGAAAATGGTCAGTAAATTTTAAGTTTTATGATTAATTTTATTGCCAAGTTGCTGAATCTTTGTTAATGCGAGAGAAAAAGGATACATTTATGAAAGTAATAGTATTACGCATAACAAAGAAATCATTTATTGATTTTATAGTAAGTTTTAGAAGCAAGATTATAAACATGTATGATTTTTAATAATTATTTATTCATTTTTATTAATTTTCTTTTAATTATTTTTTTGTACATTAAAATTATTTTTCTAGACCTTTTAATCAATATTTATGATCCTGTTTTCAACAAATTTTAAACATATAGAATCTAATATTATCAAAAATCAATATGCATTTCTAAAGAATTAATTTAAAATAAGTATATAAAGATTTTATGCAATTTCTTCTAATTTTATTTAAAGAATTAATAGTTGAATAATGATTTAAAATAAATTTTAGAAATGAAACTACCACAGAAATATTTATTACTAACAATTGAATGATATATTTAAAGATAACCTTTTCCGGTATAAGATTTATCATAAATAAGTTGCATTAACAATGTGCAAAAGCGTTTAAAGCGAATGGTTTTTAAAATATGCGAACTCACAACTAGTAATTTATCCTGCTGATTCCAACTTTGGAATCAATTCTAAATCGGAGACGAAATCAGTGGACCGTGATGAAAAGCAAAGATTCCAACGACGTCTAGTCTGCTTCTCGGGTTCAATTATCGGAGGAAATGGTAAGCCTTTCAGAAGACATCCCCTTTGCAGTAGGAATTAGATAATTTAAATAATTGCTTTTAGTTATCGTAAAAGCGTTATCGCAGAGTTTGCAAGTTATTTTGGAAAAGATTTTTCTCTGAAAAATCTTTTAAAGATTTTCTTCGATACCCCACAGTTCCTTCAAATCAAAGAAGATACTCCCGGATATCTCTAATTGCTTTCACAGTAAAGGTAATTAAGGTACTGCTGCAGAATATCATGAATTCCAGTATGGAATGTCAACAAACTTACCCATACTGGTTGCTTTATCTTTTGTAGAAAGGATTTTAATTTTAAAGACTTATTATGTGGAGTAAAAATATTCAATTTTGTATGTTAATGAATTTAAAGTTGAATAAAATGAAATAAATTATTTTTTTTAATTGGTGCAAAAACGTTTTCGTTAAAACGGAAAAATAGTTGTGAAAATGTTTTTTTAAATAATTGTAATTTTTCTTTAACAAAACGAAAGTAAAAATTTCACTTAATTTTGTATCATTTATTACCTTTACGTATAAAAAATTGAAAACATATTCTTTCACAGAAATATATATGGAGAATGCAACGTACTAAAATGAATATTTTAGAAAAGCCATGTCAATTTAAACATACATTTCATTAGTATTAAATAAATAAATGATTTCTTTAATGCCCTGCTCCTATATTTAACATATTTTATCACATTGTAAACAACATCTTTCCACCACATTTTGAGGTAATTCTCATGAATAATTATAATGCTTACTGTGTATGAGTTAATTCTAAATATTTTTGTTGGTAAATGTTAAGCGAAAATTTTATATTAATCACAAATCATACAGGAATAACAAGATCAAATTCTAAATTTATTTTTATTCTGTTGTAGAATTTCATACATTGTAAAATGCATTGCATGATATAAGTATTGTGAATAGAGATTGTTGCATCTCAATATTGAAGTTTCTTATAAATTTAAAAATTTAGTATAAAATTGATTTTATTCATAATTTTTTCACAGTAAACTAATTTTACTATTGCATATTATACTTTAGAATTTATAGTATTCAAATGAAATTTGAATGTAAAATCTTCATACATTATTGCCAATAAATTTCATACATTTTATCACATTGCTTCTTGGAAACAGACAATTATTTACTAATGTTATGATCATCATTTTCATTTATTTGTTTATTAACATTCCATAATAAAAGCAAGAGTTTGAAACTCAAAGTCATGGGAATTAGGATTTTATTTCTTACATTTTAATATGTTAAAATCTTATTTTTTCCAGTTTCAAAATAAGTTAAAATAACTATAATTTAAGACATTTTATTAAATTTATTAATAAATTTTTCCTTCTTCGAAAAATAATGTACTGAAAAATATCACAATACAAAACTGAAAATAAATCAATATGAAACAATATCTAGCAAACTAAGCAAATACTGATACAATAATTCATTCACAAGAGAAAACATTGTTGAGCATAGCAGAACAATTAGTACTGAAAATAGCAACCCTTATTAGCCATGGAGAGTTCTGAAATTCCGAATGCTACTACTTCTAACCGGATTCCAGCTTTGCAGAATCTCCTTATTTAATAAAGACATTTTTCACAGGGGATTAAAATGAAACATTAACGGGAAATTAGAAAAGAACTAAAGGTCGAATTTATGCTGTTATTAGTAAGCATGGATAAAAATATTGCATGATTCAGCGGCAGATAAGGTAAACGTTTAAGGACTCAATTAGAGTGGGAAAACAATCCATTGTTTCGCTCTATTGCATATTGATCTTCATTCGTCCTGACGTGACAGTTTCGGATGGAATGTGTATATTCATTGCTGTTTTATTGCTGTATTAGCAAGACATAAGGTTTTACGAGAAGGGACAATATATACCCATTATTAGAATTGTTTCTTCAATGGTATGATGCTTGTTTTATGTGGGTATTGTAGTAAAATATTATGACTTACGTGCATGATATTGCTATCAATATGGTTATATTAAATGCATACTTTACTTGAAGAGAATTTATATTTTACGCATTATCAAATTATATTACTTTTAGCCTTATTTTAATGATTAGATTTAAATTACAATTTTTATCGTAAATGATATTCCAAGCTTTTATTAATTGTTTTTAATAAACTTTAAGCCTAAATCATCAAAAGCTCTGACTGATGAAAAACTATAAATTTCTGAAGTGTTGAATGAAGTTGCTCTTATACATTTATGAATACGTCCTTTCTGATCATGATGCAAACTTTTCAGTAAAATATTATAAATAATCGATACGCACTAATTCATCTTTCAATTCACTAATTAATATGAGCAAACAGATTAAATTTTATTGAAATAAAGCAAAATTTACATGTATAAATATTTGATTTAATTGTTGATAGTTAATAATTGTTGATCCTGTGCATTCATACATTTTTGAATGAAAGATCAAAATCTAGCATCATTTAAAATCTCATTATACATTCTTATCAATAAAAGCTTCTGTGCATTTTAGGTGTATAAGATATAGTTAAAAAAAAATTGCATCCCTCAGACTTCTATCAGACACAAACTGGCTACATTATACACTGTTTCCAATTTCATTATCATTTATATATTAATTAGAATTTAATCTCAGTACATAATTAGAATAGAAAATTTTTCAGAATCATGCAATGTATTAAACTTAAGATACCAATTCGTAAAATGTCTTCTTAAACAATTTCATCATAACTTGCACCTGAAAAGACAGTATTCCCACTGTCGAGTTTAAAATAGATTTGCTATTTTATACTTGCTCTATTTCTATCTACTTTCATTGCTTTCGCAATTTTAAATAAATTTGAAGTAAAATTTTATATATGTGTCATAAATAAAAGAAAGTAATATTCTACTAGTCAAAATATAAATGTGTAAAAATCAAAACAATCCACATTTAGTATTCTGTTAAACTTGGTTAGCAGTATTATTCAAATTTAAAAGTAACTAGTTTAAACATAAAATAAAAATAAATTGGTTAATATACATTAATTTTTTGTTATTTATTCATAGAAAACTTCCTATCATTATTTAATTTTTTAAAATAAAATAAATAGCCATGATAACCACACATCAAATGAAATTTCAAAATTACTTTTAATAAGAATAAATATCTGTTATTTAGAAACTTATCACATATATTTACTCAGAAAAAATTTCAAAAATAGATTATGTTTACTATATTATTTTAAGTCGAAAACATTCATCCTTAGTAAAAGAGAGAATTGATTATTTCAGTTGAGAAATATGTATTAGAATGAATATCCTTGATCCAACTAAGTGGTTTAATAAAAATAAAACTGAAGAGCAATTGTCAATATGAGACTATGTTACTTATAAATCTTTTAGATAAGAATTGTATACTCAGAAAAAATCTTTATAAATGCTTTCAAATTAATGACAAATATTTGATTTATATTTACACATTCCTTATCCAAATACCCCAGGCGAATTCCTTCAACATCGTACATCTGGCTATCTAATGTCAGGGGTCGATACTAAATTAACTGCATCAAATCGAATAAATCCTCCACATTCGAGTGCCAATGAGTTTTTCGATCGATTTGCAATTTTTTACATCCTTCTATGAAATAAATAAAAATCTCTGCCTTTCCGTAAGGACAGAGTGTAATGAGTAGTTAAAGCTCCTGACGAATGTGATTAAGGCAATCTCTCGTTTACTTTTTTTCCTGTTTGCCACCCCTCGTCTTTTTCTCAACACCCGTTCACCCCCAATACAAGTACCCATTCCCTTTCCTTATTCGTTAATCGAAGCAGGAGGCATCGTCTGATGAGCCAACTGCATGAAGAGTTGCTTGGATTTTATACTCTCATTATCTCTTGCCAGGGTTCTTAAAGAAACAGATTGCCAGATATTGAATCAGCTTCAAGCTACTAACTTTTTTCCTTGCTGATTTCTTATATACTTCAGTTCCTTAATAATAAAAAAGAAATCATATTTTAAGGAGTGCAAAAAAAATTCTGGAGTTGAATGAATTCGTCAAAGGTGTATTTGTCACTGAAAAAAGAGGAAGAAATCGAGAGAGTCTTTTGAGATTTCAAAAGGAAAAAAGCAAAAGATGAAAAATGATGAAGTTGTGTTCGAGAAGACATGACAGTGCAATGTCAGTTGGAAAAATAAAATAAAAAGTAGAAAACATGAATCAAATAAGAGTCCTTGGCATAAACGCAAAATATTATTTTTAAAAACAAACTTGGCAAGTGCATAAGACGGCATTTAAATATTTTAAAAGCACATATGAGATTAAAAGTAACTCAAAGAAACTCCATATAAATTATTTGGTACTCATAGAATTAAAACAAAATATTTTTATTATTTTTTACTATTTTAAAATAAGTTTTATTAAGATTTCTTTTAAAGTAATTTATTTTATAAATGATTGTAGAGTCGAGAAGAAAATCTCATTCATTAATAAGTTTATCAAAATACAATGCATTTGAAAATAATTTCACATTTACATTGTAATGGTAAAGTATTTCAAATATTCATAATTTTAAAATATTAAATAAACATTCATGCAGCTGACATTTTTATACACATTATAAATTAATAAAAATATGATTTTAAATGTTGAAACTGATAGAAACTTTTATTTGTCGATTAATTGTTATTAAATTTTTACTTATATCATTTTTAGATATTTATACGTGAACTTTTGAAAAAATGTTGTATGTTGAAAAAATGTTTTTCAACATATTTAAGGAAATGGAATATGAAGATGATAAAAATTATGCTCTAAAATTTTAGCGTACTAATGAGTATATTTTACCAATCTAATACAAATTTTTGTAAGTATTTTTATAAAGTAAGTTTTCAAAAAATGTGCAAAGATTACAAATTTCAAAATCAAGAAGTTCTTGTTTGCTTAATATATTAAAAAAGAACTACTTTAAATAAATCTAATTTGCTTTTACTAAACACTTTCATAAAATCTCATTGCAAATGTTTTTTGCAACAATTATTAAAAAATGAAACATTAAATGCCACAATAGGAAAAAAATATCAATTTATTTTAAAATTTGTTATAGTAAAATAAGCTTTAAGAACAGAATGCTTATCAATCGACACGGAATATATTTCTTTAAAATAAATTAAGAAAAATACTGAAAATTATTTTAAACTATTTGATTCAAAATTTCTCAAAAAAAGATTCATTTAAGGAATAAACGGTTTTCTGAAATGTTTCGAGAGAGAGACAATTAATTTAAATTATTTTTAATGCACACCTTTTTTCCATTCAATGGATATCTTTATAAATTAAAACTAATTTAACCGAAATTTACCGAAAAGTTTTTAAAGAATAAAAATTATTGCATTTATAGTCTATACTATAGATAGAAGTTAGGATAAATTCAACATTTTATGAGTTTAACTTCTAACCATTCAGGTACAATTCATTTTGTAATATTATACTTACAGCTTTATGACAAATTGAGAAATTTATAAGCAATCATTATTGCATGAAAATGGTCTCAATATTATTTGCGTATTTATAAAAAAAAATGTTGTATTTGTGTAAATTAATTCCAAACACTTTTAAAAATGTACGTACCAGTTTAAAACACATTTATGAAAGTAATATATGAAAATTTAAGTGTGTGAAAGTGTTGGTGGAACTTTCCTTTTAAAATTTTTAAAACTCAGCGCACTTAACTGTTTTGCACGCTAATGACACAAATGCATAGAGAGAATTTCATAGTCCCACATATTGAGATTATTAAAAAATAAAATGCTAATGCAATACGTGGAAAATGATAAAAATGTACCTCATAAAAATAAATTCTAATGTTTAGTTTTATAATATGTTCTTTAAATACCTTCGTATCAATAGAAAACATGAAGTGTGCTTAATAAAATCGCTTAAGATAACGGTAAAAAATATAAATACACAGATAAAAAATGTATATGTTCTGAAACTTTAAAAAATTCACACAAAACTTCACATGGATTTAATTTTTTTCTTAATTTAATTTACACAACAACAACCAATAATTTCAGGTGTAGTACATAGCAATCCAAATAACTCACCAACTCTACTATAAGAATATTTTATTCATATATTTTCCATAAAAACGCTTACTATACAGAAACAAAAATCTCTTAAAGTAATAATAAAGGTTTGCTTCAAAATTTATTTTAAGTATAAGAGTTGGAGAAATTTTTTTATGGTTGACTTCCAAAAAAGTATTATTTTACTCAAAAAAGAAAGTATTCCAATGATTCATTCACCCGGTGAGAAATGAAGTGAAAAAACAAATCTTGAAGCGGCAGTCATGGTATTAAGCGAAACTCCTTAAAAGGAAGGAAAAACATTTCCAGACACCAATCACTTTATCTACAGTGATGAAACCTCCGCTTCCATCAAGATTTTGGGAGGCAAAACCAGCCTCGACAACAGCAGCACATCCTTGAAACATGCTATAGTAGGACCTAACAACCTTTGACGTCATCACCCTAACGCTATCTTGAAAGAGAGTAATGAAAGACTTTGGTCCAAGAGTTACAGGAAAAGAAAGAGTAAAGAATAATACAAGTAAAAAAGAATAGCTTTCAAGATTCGAGAAAAATGAGACTGGCATAGTGTGTTATATAACTTTTTCACTAGAATCATGATTTTGTCTTCTGTAAAGTGTAGTAAACTTCAACTTTCATTAAACAAATCCTAAAAAAATTATTTTTGTAATATAATTTTTTTTACACATTGACCATAGTAAACAAGCTACATTTGCATTTATTGTAAAAGCAATACAATTAAAGAAACTAGAAGACAATAACAACTAATTTGAAGTTAAAACTAAGCAAAATTTTAATTTTGCCTTTAACACAGCATTTTATTGAAAAAATGATAGTTTAAGAGTGCTTACGATTTTCTTAATTTAAACATTTATTTCCGTAAAATTAAGAAGTATTTTGGAAAAGCACTGAAAAATAATAAATTTTACAAAATTATCTTCATTTTTCAATAAATAATATCTATTGTTTAGCATTAATTTTACTGTCATTAAAAGTTTATTGGCATAATATTTTATTTTATTAAATAACTTTAAAATATTATAATATTTTTTTAAAAAACTCGAAATACATTATATATATATATATATATATATATATATATATATATATATATTCTAGCATTAGTTTTCGGTCATCTTCATTAATAAAACATTATGATTCAATTTATAATAATGATTTGAAACCCTCAAAATCCCCAAAATGACTAAAAACAATAATTAAAATTGGCAACGCATATTCAAGAATTTAGTTTTCAACTAAAAATAAAACTGTATTGTATTAAATAATATTATAAAATAATATAAAATAAAATTATTAAGGATATATTTGCTGTAACTACATCGATGATTTGCTAATAATTTTATTAAGAATAAAGTTTAAGAGATATTCCTATAAGATTTATTTATTTATAACAGCATTCTATTATAATTTATACAATATCAAACAGTTCAAATATTAGAAGCAAATAATTAACCCAAACAATATTTCATGATCTAATTTTAAATCTAACAATTTTCTTCCAAACTATTAATGAAAATTTATCAAGTTTTGTGACAAAGGTACGTCTTTCGAGCTTTAATAATGTGATTTTAGATGAAAAAATAATTTGTTATTCAATGAATATTTTAAAATTAAAATAAGTTTAAAATTTATTTATTTTTAGGAATTAATAAATTTTTAAAAATATTTTTATTTATATGATAAAGGATAATTCTTTTTGAAACTTTCAAGATAAAAGAGTTTGTTAATTTCACAATAGTTATAATGAGCTTTATCAAAGTATTTTAACAACTTATTTTGGCAATAGGCCTTATTATAAAATTTAATTTGCAACAATATTTACATTTTAATAAGTCAAAAATTTAAATTAATTTGTTTAAAATTTAAAAATTACCAAATTTCTAAATACAATTGTTTAAAATTAAAAAAAAAACAATAATAAGTTAACACAAAAATAGGAAAAATGTATCACAGTTAAAATTTAATTTCTAAAACATAAATAAAATAAATTAAATTTTAGAATTAAATAATATTTTATTTCTAAAATATAGAATTGAATATATAATTTAATGTAGAGAACTAGGAGAAATAGCTGAGATTTCTAGATAATAATAAAAAAAATATGGCTGATACATTTTTGCAAGAAATAAATATCAATTATTTTTAATTTTCGTAATTTACAATTAATTATTCAACATGTCATCCTGAAAATTTATTTCTGGATTAATAAATCTCCAAAATTGTTTTCCCGTATAAGGAATCCCTGTCACAAATCACCAAATGCAAATAGCATTGTTTTTCACTTTAAATAAATATTTATGCAGACAAAACATGTATCTTAATTCTGCATTAACAGGAAGGGATTCCCTTGCTCCATTACAAAAGAAAATAATTAATATTCCGTCAAGCATTTTCTACCTACTTTCTGCGAATAAATGTAACTATAAAACTCTGGAGTTCATACGTGACAACCAGAAAATCACCCTATTGTATATGTTCCCCATTATGTGTTCATTTTTACCAATGGTGTGTGTGTGTTTTTTTTATATTAATAAAATGTTGGAATTTGTATTTAAATTATACGAAATGATACGGCATAGTCTCAAATTAAATCCCATGTTCTGATAGAGACTGTAGAACAACAAACCTAACAGTTGCACTTTCGGAATATATATATATATATATATATATATATATATATATATATATATATATTTGTGTGTGTTTAAAAAGGATAAAATACATAGCAAGGGATGTAAAGTAAATAGTACTAGTACAATGAAGTTAGATATACTTCTCTAAGATTTGAAAAAATTATTTAATATCACAAAAATATATAAATATCTTTCTTATTTTTTGATGAATTATCTATAATTAGAAAAAAAAGCTTGTATTCCTAAATATACGTAAAAATTACAATCAGAAACACCAAATATATTAAAATTTTCAGGAAATAACAAAACTAAAATTTGATATGTGTATCTATATCTACTTCAATGAGAAATCTAAGTTTATGTTATATCCTTTACAAAAGTCGGAGGAAATAAAAATGAGAGTTTGTTAAATTATTACATAGGTATTGATAGCTTTGTATAAATTTTGATGAAAAAATTTTATTTCAAATGACATATTTTACTTTAAAAAAAGCAGCAAAGTACTTGAAAAACGAATTGCGAGCATGCTAATATATTTGTTAGTACTAAACTTTTCGAACTAATTGTATTTTACCGATGGCAAAAAAAAACTGCTTACTTCATCCATTTAATGCTCTTTTTATATGAAAAGATAACTATCCTTCGAAAAAAAATAAAAAAAGAGTTAAATTTTTTGTATTTTACTGAACTTAAGAACTAGGATTTTAATGAAATGAATTACATGTATATTTTTGTCTTACATACTTTCTAGGTATCTTCCTTAGGTTTATCATTAACAGAGTTTTATACTCAAATTAGGTAACCTGTAACCCATAAATATATAAAAATGCAACATTTATGTTAAAATATTTTTATATTTATAAATTGCTTTAACTTCTTATATCTAAAAGTGATAAAAGTGATGATTGCTTGATAAACTTAAATCACTCTTATAAGATATTTAACTAATTTTTATAAATCAGTTACAATGATCAGTTTTAGTTGCACTTATGATATAAAATGACAAAATTAAGTGTATAAGAGAAATATTAAGGAATTCTTCATATTCTAGTATAATATTACACTCAATAAACTAAAACTTTTTTTTTAAAAAAGTTAAAAATTCAAACATAAATTTTCCTCTATAGAATGAATAAAGTATTTTACTTAACTGAAATAAATCAATTAAAAAGTCTTTTTCGATAAATTATATTAGGTTCATTTCTTTAGCAGCTGTTCGACCTATTTATGACATACTTCATGATTAATATACTATAACTACCATCTGTAAAATACTTAAACTTTTTAATATTTGTTGAATTAAGAATGTCTTTTCACTTTAAAAAATATTTTAAATGTATGTATGTATACTACTTTATTCTTTATTTCGTGGCATTTGGCAACATTTCAAAATAACATGTCAAACAAAGTCCAAGTTCATCGTTCTCTGATTTAGCGAATTCTGGCTTTGACTCAACCTCTGTTTTCTTTTTTTTACTAAAACATTGCAAAAGTAGAATGTTACGAAAAATTGCAATCATGTGTTTAATTTTTTTCTACTTCCAATCATAACATTAGACTATTGATATCGCCTAAAAAACATTTTACAATCCATCGTTAAACTTTCTAGATTAGCATATTGTGTGCAAAATAAATTACATTGAATATACTACGTTTACTTAATATTACGTACCATTACTCTTGTAAATCTAATAAATATTATTTATTGGACCTAATACATTGTGTAAAAAATAATTGCAAAATTTTCATTTAAATTTAGCGAAAGAGTTGCATATTGTTTCAAATTCACGTATTTTAGTAGTGAAAAAAATACTATTTATATTTTCTCATTGACTTTCATAATTAATGAGTAATAAGTTTTGATTCATTCATTGTTAGAATATATTAAATAAAAAAAATTAAAAATTAGTAAATGTATTTTTTATAATTTTAACTTTTCTAATGTTTCTATATTTAATGAATAGGTAATGCTAATAATAAGTATAACATTTAATTTTATCTTAGACTTTTACAGTTTACTTAAAAGAATGATACAATTAATACTGATATCAATATTAGAGATTTCATTGTTTCAATAAATGTTTGCAATTTATAAAAAGATAAGAAATGCAAACAAAGAAAATAGGTTACGATATTTTGTAAATTTTACATGACATAACAACTTTATACATTTATAAATTTTTCAAAAGAAATGTAAAAAAGGAAATTTTAATTTAATCCTAAAAAAATGTAAGAAGTAAATATTATTTAGTCTTTTTTATTAATTGCTTATTTTTTAGTTTCTAAATTTAAGACAAGATAAAATGAGTTTATATTAGTATTAAGAATAAAATTTAGATTATTTTTAATAACTTTTCCACTGAACACTTAGTAATAACTTGAGATATAATCAAATTTTTTTCTGGCAAATCTCGTTTACATAATTCTTAAAAGGGAAAACTATCCTTTATATGTAATCACTTTTCATTCAATATATCAGTTATATGATGCAATATAACATATTATTGTGTATGTTACCTGACTACAGATGGGTGGGACCTGGTTTCGAATCCTGGCTCGGGCATGGATGTACTTTCTCTCTCTCTCTCTCTCTCTCTCTCTCTCTCTTTCTTGTCTTTGTCCTTTCTTTGTGTGTGTGTGTGTGAATGGTTGCCTACCCTATAAACGGGTACCTACGGCATGTGTGTACTGAGGAAGTCGGACTCCGCACCAAGTAAAATTCAGTTGGAAAAGTGGAGCAGCGCACCCCATATTGCCAGCCTGGCTGGCACACGACAACAACAACAACAACATTGTGTATGTTAAAAAATAATCAACTCATGTGAAAACAATATGCAATAAAGTATATACCTCAATAATAATTTCACAGCAATAACAAATTTTACAGTAATTGAACAAAAATGCATTTTACACAGAAGTTGTTTTTGAAATCAACCATAACACAAAACTAATTAATTTTTATATACAAATAATATATATATCTTGTGAAAATTTGAGTTAAGCTTAATCTTATTAAAACTATAATGTATTTTTAAATTTTAGAAAGATATGCGTACTTAAAATATTTTGCATCAGATAAAAATATGTCTAATTATATTTATCTTGAACGTGTTTTGCATGTCAATGAAAAGAAACTGGAAATCAATTGATTAAATAATTGTGTAATTATTTTAAATTTGATGGAATTCATTTTCAGATTAATATTCTTTCTCGTTAAAATCACTTTCTAGACAAAAACATTAGCAATATTTGATACAGAGAGTAATTTTCCTCTTAGTAAACCTTGTGACACATTTGTCGTTAATTAAGTAACTCCAGTGGTCATTGTAGTTCTTAGCAAAGACACTACGATCAAATTAATTGCTTAGATAAATTTTTTTATGAATTTCCTAGAAAATCACTCTATCCTATACAAAATTGAAATTAAAAATGTCGAGTGAAGTAATCAGTTTTTCCCTCTTACTCACCATACTATCACATCTTTTGAAACATCACCAAATAAATTCGAAGAAAATTCTGAGTGTCCGAATAGTTTATTTTACCAATTGCAAACTTTTATTTAAATTAAGAACGTTTCTCACCAATAAATGCTTTGAAGGTTATAAAAAGTTAATGGATACAATGACTACTATTGTTAATGAATTGGTGGTAGAATAAAATTATATTGCTATTATGAATATATGTGAAGAATATTTATATTTATCAATTCAAATATTATTGAAAGATTATGGAAAAAAATATATGAGTATTGTTTTCTAGTAAATGTTATGTTTTTAATATTTAACTTAAAATTTTCTATATTTTCTGGATACATTAGTTTGTATAAGTAAAGTACACCAGTATAAAGTTTATTTAGTTTCTCAAATACTATTACTTTTTAGTATCTTTCTATAAAATTTATGAATTGCCTACTTTTCCGAAATTATTGTGAAATAATTATTACGAATTCAATTATACTATGGTTTCCTCACAAATTTCACATTTGTTTGCAAAGAATATATTTTAAAATAGTAATTAAACTTTACTTGTAGTGAAAATTTAAATATCATTTGCATCAAGAATTAACATTTCTAATTTTACATTATTTTTAATAGATTGAAATTAGAAACAGTTAAATACTTTCTATGCAATGTACAAACAATTATCAATTTCATATCTTTGAAATGCCTTTTAAATATCAGTGCCTAGAAATTAAAATATTTTTATCATATAATAAAATAGTAAACTACATAATAACAAATATATTTTAAACGTATCATATAATAAATATTATAATAAAACAATATTGTCATATAATTCATTGTTTTCATTATGAGCAAACTTATATCGTATGTTCATGATGGTAATAAAAAAGATGGTTTTTAAAAGAAGTAATAGTTTGTTTATGAAATATTTTGAGAAAAATTTAACCTATCCAATTAAAAATTAATAAGATTAATCACAGTTGCTTCTTAAATATGAAAAGTCTAAATAAATGCACTAAAGCAAAGTGAACATTATTTTTTATCTATAAGATAAAGAGTTTCTTTTATTTGATTTGCAAGGGAAGGTATAATAGTTCAGTATAAAAAATGTCCAAATCAATAAATATGGAATATTTTATAAAAAGAGTAACTCAAAAATGAGCAAAATACATTCAACTAAATTTTATGGTTTAAAAATAAAATGAAACATCAAATAACATATTCAAATAGTAGTATTATATTTTCAAATATATATTTTTCTGTATAATGAATTCAAAAACGATTTCTGATTACTGAGTTTTAACACAATATGTAAAATATTTCATTTGCATATTAAATACATTCCAGGAACAATAATAGATGGTGTACAATTTTTTAAACTATATTGAATGGTTACATGTTAATCTAAATATTAGGGAGAATTTCGATATTTTTGTTTAAAGATAATAAAAATAAAGCATGAAACACCAATTCATTTCAGGAATTTAGGGTGTTAGCTTGAACGTTGTACTTTGAAAAAAATAACTTGAATATTTTAGATATTAGTTTTTAAATTTGTAGAGTTCCTGAAAATAAATTTTGAATTTAAATTTCTGATATTTGTTAAGTCCAAAATTTTGAATTCAAAATTTATTTATTGATTATTATATTTGAGTTAAGCTTTTACAGTTTAGCTGAGAGAGTGAGAGTTTTGTACATTTATTAAATACAACCTTTATTTGTCACAAGAAATACGAATATTGTAGATCATGTTTATTTTAAATAGCTACGTTAACCCAATTTTTCATATAACAAGTTTTCTTAGAAGATACAAACTCCAAATGTTTTTCTAGAGTTTCAAAGAATGATATCTATATAAAATTTGCTAGCACTTATGTATTAGATCAACGCTTCTATCTGGATTTATCCAATATTCTGTTATAAAATATTTATTTTTAGAAAAATCATAGGTTTTGAATACTCTGTCTTTTATTTTTTTATTATAGGTTATTCGTTCTATTACAAGTTTGCAGTACTGATATTTAGTTCTTTAATAATTTGTCTTAAGCATTATATTTATAATTGTTTGCATTTTTAATATAAATTATTTATTCTTAATTATTTAAGACTGTTTAGTTCAATGATATTTATTAGATGATTAATTCTAATTCAGATTTTTGTGTTGAATATCCATTTCACAGAATTCAACAGTTATTTAAAATATATAAGCCGAAGAATATAATATTAAACATTTCTTTCATATTTGTCAGACAGTAAAAATAAATTCATTATTGTAAGCCATATATTGTATTTGGTTAATACCTGGATTTCTTACAAATATTTAAACTGAGATTATTTCGTACTATACTAAGCAATGCAATATGCATCCTGTAGTATAGATTTCCTTACTTTTAAAGGTAATGAAAACATATTTTTATAATATTAGTAGTTTAAGATACTGTATTAATTCAATTATTTATATAATTATGATTATATTCATTACATTTTAAAAATCCATTGATATGAAAGACTTACAAAATAATGAAAGCATTACAAAATAAATTGAAACATATGTATAAACATTTTCGATACTTACATTTATAATTTAAATTCAAATGTCACCGCTAAAACAAGGCTCAAGTGTCTATAGTAATTTAAATGTTGATTTATTTTTTTATTAAAGTATTTTAAGGCTGAAATAAATATTTAGTCGAAAAAATACAAACATGCATGTATGCACTTTCTTAGAAATGAATTGAGAGTTGTGCAACTTTATGATTTAATTTGTTATAATTTCTTAAAAGTGTTTTAATTTAATTTGAAACTTTGTATATAAAATTAAAGTTTTTGTTTACTAACTTTTGTATATGAAAAAGAATTGGATTACACTAAAGCATCATTAACATAGCAAACTAGGGAATCTGGTTACAGTGAAAGAAATACTTTTGAATTAATGAATTTTGTCGCATAACACGAAGGAGTGTTCACGCGATCAAAAATGTAAGTCTAGAGACAGTCAGCAATATTCTTTTTTTGACTATTCCATCATAAGTAACTTCTACATATAAAGAAAAAATATCACCACATTTGAGCACTGCTCGACAAATATTCTAAGCAGTTAAGTGTTTGGATCACGCAAAACAAAAAAGTGCAAGGGAGTCACGTTCATAAGGCTTTACAATATTCAAACCATAAGTTAAACGTGAATGACACGCATGATCACGTGATTTACCTTATTCATGATTTGTTGTTTTCCATTCTAGTTGTGTGTTCAACATATAAGAATGTGTGTTTTAAAGCATTTAACAATGTTTATTTATAATTATGGATATTTTTATAACAAATATGTACATTTTGAATTGTATAATACATTGATTAAAGTTAAATATATGTATAAATTCCTATATATGTAATAAATTATACCGGATTTGTTTGCTCTTCTCACAATTTTCTTCAATATTGTATTCAATTAACTGTTATTTAAATATGTGAACAGGAGACCATTATATATTATACCCCTTCGCGCGATTAAACTTTTTAACTCATCAAAATTTCTCCTCCTAATTTTCACGAAATTTATGTAGCAACAAATGATGTTTATAAAATCTTCAAAATGCTTAAAGCAATAGTTTTCAATTTATAATTAACTCACATTTATTTTACTTTTTAAATTAATCGTTTTAGACAAAACAAAGAATTTTTTTCAATTAATTTTTATTATTCTGATGCAGTACCATGCAAATCTATTTAATTTGAATTCAATAAAAACAAACAATTAAAATTATTATTTGCTCTTTTTAATGTTTATGATTAGAATTTATCGTTGTTTCTTCAATCAAACGATTTGCAATTTCTTTATTTTCAACCATTTTTGTTTTGATTTGTCTGTTTTATTTTTTAACCATAAACTAAAGTAAAAAGTTGAATTCTGCAATATTTTGACCTATAGGATTTTATCTGAAATCCAATACAATGAATAGTCAAAATAATTTCTGAAAAGTTTAAAATGGCTGGAACTCAATCCATAATTGTAAAAGAGCAGAATTATGAATATCAAAGACTAGAACAATATATTTAATTATGTACCGTTTGTATACCTATGTCATGTTTTTAGCTTTCAGAATACTTAAATTCTTGGTAAAAAGCGAAATATTCTTGCATTGAAAATGCTTTTTTTTAATACACTGAATATTTTTTTAATCCACAGGCAAAGCCTGTAACTTACATAATCATGACTTTTAATTCAATTAACTTTTCTTGCTTCGAAATGTGATTGCCTGTTAATCAAACTATTTAAATTTTTCTGTTTACCAGTAAAAAAATAATAATCTCTTTCAATTTCAGATTTATTTCTAATGATAATTTTTCCCACTGCAATATGAATGTTTATAAAAAATATTCATGTGTTTTCAAAAAGACTGTAGATAATTGTATAACAATATATTTATGAATGGAATATTGTACAATTCTTATTATTATGGTAAAAATAAATTTCAAATCTTTATTGTAGTTAGGTTACTCTTATATAACTTTACTGTATATCAATTAATATACTTTTATTATATGAGGTATTTTCCGATGCTAATTCCCAAATGTTCCTCCCTGAACACTTGAAATGCAAATGGAATCCATGAAATATTTTTAAATATACAATTGTAATATCCTCGAACTCTTTTAGAAATCACTTTTACGTGAAACTGAAATGTAACCGGAAATGTTTTCAAACATTGCTTTTTAAATTATTTATAATTAATTTTTGCATAAACTTGTTGTTCTTTAAGATGACAGATTTAATATTTTAGTAAGTAATTAGAATGAGTATATTTAATGCAGAGAGTGCTGCTGTGTAATATTGCAAAACATTAGTGTAAAAAATTAATATTATCAAAAAACTTGATATTAACTGATCAAAAGACCTTATGTCAATTAAACTATCCAAGAAAACATATCTTGACGTAACAATTATATGTTGAATAAAGTAGACTTTTCTGTTGCTTGGTTATTTCTCCAGTGAAACATTTCTGAAACAGAATTTAAACGGGAAAACTAATTTGAGTTTTTATATTTTTCTAATAAAGAGAATGAATTACAGCATCCACGAAGAAGTTGACATAATTGTTAATTTAAAAATTTTATATTGCAATTGATATTTCTTTGTATAAGAAATACACTAGAAACAAAATTATAATTTCTAAAATAATATTAAAACTATAAAAAAAAAATCTGTACTATATACAGTTCCTATCACTCACATCGTCGAACAAATACCACAGCTGAAATTTTGATATCATTTCCAATAAAAATTGTCGTGTCAAAAATTTTTTTCATGAGCACTTTAAATGTCATAGCAATTGTAATATCTTGCATAAGAGTCATAGAAGCCTTTCATACATATTTCTTATCCTTTTTTAATTTCTTTTATTTATTTCCAGTTTATCATTTATAAGTTTGAATGCACAAGTATAGATTTATAAAAAAAATCATTTAAATATTAATATCATCTGTATATTTTAAACATTTCAAAATTCATTCTTGTTTATAGCTTATGAAATCACTGATCAAAATATTTATACTTGCTTACATAAGCATAAATTTATTTTCAGAAATGAATTTTATGCAACATTAAATTGAAATATTGTATTATAATTGAAAGGTATATCATTTATAGATTATATTCATCATTGCATGTTTGATAATATTTGAAAATATTGGTACTCATGTATAGTTACTTTATGGGCATATCTTTATTCAAGGAAATGGCTTTACAACTTTCATCTTCTCTTTAATACATTATAATGTAGTGCACAGAAATTAACTGAAAATATAACTTTCTTGTCCGTTTAACAAAATTGCCTATTTAAACAAAATTTTAAATGACAACAATTTTTCTTCTTTCCTGAATTTTACCCAATTACCATCTTGTTTTTCATTTTGATAACTAAGAAATATGTTGCGAGTCACAAATTGTGATTTTTTTTAACATCCATGTATAAGTCTCATAAATTTCATATAAAAATAAAATTGAATATTTATTTCAATCGTAATAACAACGTAAGCAATTTTTATTGAAACTATATTGCGTCAGCATGTGATATTTTCAAATATTATTTAGAAACGAAAATTAAATATTAAATATTATAACATGCTGGAATACACTTTTATAGCTAAGGAAACGTCAATTACTATCAAATGAAATTGTTAAACACAAATACAAGCAGTTAATTAACGATTACAAGGAATTTTGGAAATATGACTTCATTAACAAAAATAAACTACATTTTTTCTAGTCAACTACATAATTCATTCAAACGCAATATATGTGATACTGTTTATTTATAAAGATTTAAAATAATTTAAAAGTTTATTAAAGGTGTTATGAAATAACTAGTTTTCTTGAGATTAGTTACAATAATTTTATATTGATTTTATCAGTTATTTTCATTATCACTGAAAAAAGTCTTATTTTCATTATCACTGAAAAAGTCTTATGTCAGTTTAATGCATACTTATGAATTTACACAGTTAAATTGTAAACACAATAGTGTAGAAGCACAAAAGTCTATTTTTATTTCCAAACTTCGTTTTCATTTCTTAAATTTTCACATTTCATTTTCTTTAATGGTTTTTTTCAATATTCTCAATTAATATTGAATTCAATATTTGTGCAAAAACTAACTCTCGTAACTTCCTAAAAAATTGAATTCAAATTTGTTTTAACATTTTCTTATTATTGTTACACGACTCTAAAATTATTTTTAACAATATCACTATTTCAAGATTTACCTTGATATTATATATATATATATACAAACGAAAATTTAAAAAATAAATAGTTTAAGTTTCCTGTTTTCATTTTGTCCAATAAAATGTAGTAGTAATTCTTCATGAATCAAAATAGTTCTAAAAATTAACTATTTTTATACACAATATAACTTGTATTACTTTTTAGTGATTATATTTAATTTATTGTATCTATCTAAGCTGGCATGCTCATGTGCGTCTTTTTCAGAGCAACACTTTATTAATTTAAATTTCCCAACTCGTTTATTTATTTATTTATCATTGCAATAATATATATTAACAGTTCATTTTGCTTTTTAAAAAATAAATAATGTTTTTTTTTTTTTTTTTTTTTCTTTTTTTGTAAAAGAAAACAGTTTTACATAAATTCTCATTTATAAATTTAATTTAAAAAACATATTTGATTTACCTTAAAATATCAATTTTACTTATTTATAATTATTTAAATATAAATTAAATATTAAAATTTAAGTATTGTTTTCATATATTTTTAAAAACATAATTTGAATCATTTATTTTAATTTTATATTAATCTAGCAAGTATATAAGAAAATATTTTCAGCTATACAATTTTCATAAAGGCAATGAATCATTCTTCCCGAAGTTTTATCGCAAACAAGATTTATTTTTATTTCCTAAATCATAACATGATCAGCATTTTAATGTTAGCACCAATGACAATAACATAAAACAAGAAATGGAAAAAAATACTTATAATGAATTATATTCTAATTGGATCAAAGACTCTAAGGATTTCGAATGTAGAGAAGAAAGAGATTTCAATTATGTACCTACAAAAGGCACCCTGTCCAGTTAGATGATAAAGCAAGTATTTAAGTGAGACATAAAGACCACTCCAAACGTGCTCAATCAAGTCTTTCACGGACCACGCCTACGAAATGTCAGTATGTACTGCGCTTTCCTTCTTAATAAGGGATTTACTTTTTTCCTCCATTCTTTTTCTCTTTGAAATTTCTTTTACATTTTATGACTCTGAAACAAAAGGGCTCTTGAAAATAAATGGATGAGCAACAAAGTTACCCATTCTTTAGAGAGTGGATAAAATGCGCTGTACGTGATCTCTACTACAAGAGGCATCTTTGTGCGCGAGGTAAAAATAGAGGCATTAGTAAAGTCAAGGTAACTTGATTATATACCTGAGAATTAATGATACTAGAATTCTGTTATCGATAAGACTATCGTGCATTAGTAATAATACTTGAAGAGATTAATGCGCGAATTTATGAGCTTGAATGCTATTTTGTGTTGGAATAGTTTTTAATATTTCATCGAAAGTCTTATGAGAGTAATTAATGGTGGATATAATGATGTTTGTGCGACTTTATTAAAAATTTAATTTGTTCTCTAAGCATTTGCGTTGAATTTTATCAAATCAAAAGACACATTAAGGAAAAATTTTTATTATGTAAAATTAAAAGAATATTGTTTATTTTTAATGGATAAATAGTCATTACATCAAATATAAAATACGTGTTTATTCCGCATCCCAAAATTTACGTAGAATTCAGGTAAATGTACTTGCAAACATTTATAAAACCTATAATTAAGTAATAACATCAAAGTAATTCATTTAATATTGAGATATTTATAATAAACTAAATATGCTTAATATTAAATTCATTCATTTATAGTATTTTTCCTTAAACAAAACTAATTACACAACAATGTATGCACAACCTTGAAATTTGGTATTTGAGAAACCAGAATCCTATTCATAAAATTACTTTTTTGACAATTTATTGACGTGCGGAATGTACTATTAACAAACACTTATTAAACATAGAAAGGAAACATTTTTGACATTTTGAACGAAAAAAAAACACTTATATAATGCAAGAAGTTCCTAATTCACATTCAAATAGTCAGTTGAAGTTTTTATAATTTAAAATTTCCGCATAATTTATGTAATATTTTATGACTTAATTTTAGGTTTAGATTATTTCTCATTTCTTAGAATAATGATATTCATGACTTTAAAAGTTTAAAGATTTAATGTCATTTCTATAAAAAATTTGAGTTAAAGCACACATTTTAAGCATATATTTTTCATGAAACAGAAAAGAAATTCTTTAAACATCAAATTCAAAATTTGATATATATTTGAAAAAAACATATTCCGGGTTTTTATCACTTATTATTATAGCTTAAGTTTCTTTTAATGTGAATAAACCTTAATTTTTTCTCTTGTTAAAGTTTCAAATTCAAATTACATTGTGTTTCTTTAATTGTAAGATATTAACGATAAAGATTTTATTCATGTCGTATTTGGAATCCTATTTTACATATATGTGAATTATTTCAATACTTTTTCCTCTTCTTTATTGATTTGCAAAGCTTAATTATTTCATTTTTAAGCTCTTCTAATATATTTCAAAATATTTAGATGTTGTGGAAGCACACATTTAGTGAATGAATTATAAACTTAATTTGATTCACATTTGTTAATTTAAATTTCTAAATATTCATATCTATAATTGAAGGATAATTACCATATTACTCTAAATAGAATTTATTGAAAATGCAGGATAATATATATTATTTTAAAAATAAAGATATATTTTTCACATTTAATAACTTTTAAAAAATGCTCATATAATTTGATTATAATTTGAATAGACTTGTGCAGATCTTTGAATGTTTAAGACATATTTAATAATTTAAAAAAGTTTTTATTGGAGTTTAAGCTTCAGAAATAATTTTCTTATAAATATTCCGTCTGTATAAAAAGGTATATCTAAAGATTTTAAGTTTTATAAGTGTATGTCTATAAAAATATATTATGTTGAAATGAGAGATTCCATTTTTGCAGTTACAGGTACATTTTTATTTCAGACTTTTTAATATAGCTATTTGCAAATTTTCAAAACTTAAATGCGTGATTGTTTAGTTTATCCAACTTAAATATTTGCACCTTATATCATAACTAACATGTAAGGTCCTCAATACTACTTTTTTGTTACCTAGATAAGGTTTATCTTTTTAATTATATACTTTGATATTTCAATATCTGTGAGCGTCAAAATTATATTCCTTTGATTCCATGCAAAAATAGATAAATTATTATATATTAAATATTTTACAACGGTTTTCTTATCAGGACTGCATGGTTTTTAGTCACCAATATCAGAAATCGTTAAAGCAATTAGATTAATTTAAAATATTTTTACATAAAAAAAAGATAGAAGTAATTCCAAAATATAGAATGTCTTATGAAAGATAAAGTAATATAATTTAATTCAAAACTCTGAATGTGGTGATAATCTGACAAATGTTTTTCAAATTGGAAATTGCTTTATGAAATAAAAAATTGTAATGGTAGAATCCATTATTCAGTTTGATTCTGAATTGTAATGAACAATTAATTACCAATTGTAATATATGTTAAAAACCACTTGCGATAAATATATTTTAAGAACATTGATAATATAATTTCAAAATGTTTTCAAATGTACCAAGAAATTTTTTAAGCCTAAGCATATTCAAAATTTTTAATGGCATAAAAAAATCTTTCTCATCCAAATGTGGCATTCCACAGAATTTCATGAATAATTTTGTAATATCAACTTGTACTATTTCAATAACCGTGTTGGTAATAAAATATATGTTAATATGGGAACATCAAGACAAAATATTCCAGTTATTTTTCCATGAATGTAATATTTTAGAAGAATTATAATCTGTGACAAATTTATGTTATTTTTTTCTCTAATATATATGCTTTTCAACCTATAAGTTATTTATATTTATGGCCCATTACGGTTACTTATGTTCATTTTTATAATCGCTTAATGTTTATTATATATGTTTATTTCATAATTTAGTGTAATAGTATGTTTAATAGTTATATAGCTTTAGTTCATTTGATACTGTATAAGGTTCATTTCCTTGCGTATAAATTTCTTTGTTGAATACTTTATATCACTTGTTTTTGAAATATTCAACTGATAAAAGGCTTGAGCACTTGGTAAAAGGTTTTCATATGTATTGCAAAATTTAGAAAAAAAAAACACCTATATACCTTATTTTGAAATCTGTTCTATGTGATTGTTTAATTTAGTTAAAATGTTTGTATAATTTACATTTCGGATATACATTTAAATTTTATTTTCAGATTATATTTTTATAATTTACTATAGATTTAATTAACTACATAAACATTTTTAATTAATTTCTAAAACATATATCCTTACAAAAGATTTTATTTTTACTAAAATTTTTGATGAAAATGTTTGTTAGAAAAAAATATCTTATATACATATATATTCAATATTCTCACCTGTAAGCCTGTTATACATTAAAAGATCAAAATTGGAAATAAAACATGCCTTATGTGAAATTAAAAAAAAAATTCTTGTTTAAAAAGACAAATATTCACTCTTAAGCAAATTTTAAAACTAAGTTTCTATAACTTAAAGACACACACTAAAATGTTTTTAAATTTTATTATACGATATTGTTGTACAAATATCAAATTTCATACTAAAATTTTTTGTAATGAAAATGGACATATGGAATGCCAAAAATCATCTTGCCATTCTTAAAGTTGTTTTCTTAAAAATTATATAAATATACGTCAATATAAGTTTGCATTTCTTCATAAAAAAATCATACATATTTTCAATAAATAAAGTGAAGATTTAGATCTAATTTGAAGACTAATTCTCAAAACTAGTTAAAATCTATGCATAGAAAATCTTCAGAATCAAGTAGTTACCACAGAATTAGAAGTTAGATGCCTTAGGCTAGACTAATTAAGAAAGAATGGCCAGATACTTGCAGGCTGAGTGCCAAAAAATGTTTAATTAACTAGAGTCTTTACAGCTCCACCTATTCGGCAGTTTTTCGGCACCTTTGTTAATTCTCATTTATGGATGCCAAATTACCAGCAGCGAAGTTAATGCTAGACATTTTCTTCGGGAGGGGATTTATGTACATGCTTAAAATCAAAATAATCCTTCTTTTATTTTCATTAATATAGATTATTGACTATTGATTTGTTATAGATTATAATAAATATGTTACTTTGGATTTCCTTTGAAAGACTTAAATAAGATTTTATAAATGGAACAACTGTTTTCTATTTGTAAAAACATTTCAGAAAGGTAAACCAATTAAGTAAAAACTTCTTTACAGCTAATTAATTTTTAAACCGTTTAACATGAGAGTGATAGGAAATTGATAGTTTCGAAAAAAAAAATACTTCAATAAATTTTTTTTTTGAATTGTTTTCAAATTGCACCGTATCT
>JAPDSC010163126.1:33579-44635 GCA_026290005.1 Latrodectus geometricus
ATATATATATATATATATATATATATATATATATACACAAGATCTCTGAGCCTTTATTTGGATATTGAGTATTATTTATATCACTTATACCGTACTATGTATTAAAAATATAAAACAGAATAAATTATACTCATATAGAATACCACTTTGTCTTAATCTTTGTGCTGAAGCTTTATGTTGGTGTAAGCAATTTTTTTTATATAGGGGCAGAAAATTGCTTTGAAATGTATTCCACTTTAATGTGTCACAGGTAAATTATTATGGATAAGATTCATTCATGTTATTTTATTAAAATAACATGTCTTATTACATAATCTTGTAAAGTATTTAATGCTTCATTTGCAATTTTATTTTATAGTATAACTTATTCTGCAATAAACACATTAAATGTAAGTGTAATTTCCCGTATAATGATGATATAAGAGTTTTCCTTTACAAGTAAGGTAGTATTTAAGTACTATATAGCAAACTAATCTTGTATTTAAATTATCTAATTTATTTCATCAACTCAGTATGGTTTATTTATACACACATTTTGAAAATAAATCATAAAATAAGTACAAAATTTTATTTTGATAAGTTTTTTTTTTAAATGAAAAATAAAGTTAAATTAATTGGAATGATATTATATACGTTATACCTTTTTTTAGAAAGAAGTATAATTGGTTTTACTTTTGATATTTATTAATTGTTTAAAGTTTTCTGACAATGATTTATTGAGAACTAATTTAAATTATCTACTTATATATACAAATTACTAATTTTTATTTTGCTAAAACGTTAATCAAAAATACATACAATTCAATAATAAGGATAGTATGAATACAAATCAATGATAGGAAATGAAATTCTGTTCAATCTTATATTTATAAGTTAATACTTTAATTACATTCAATTTAATTTTATAAATTTATATACTTCATTTTGATATTTGAGTTAATATGCCAAACAGTTCAGATATTTGAAACACTTTAAATCATTTATAACTTTATGTACATAACAAGCTCTAAAATTAAATTATTCCTTATATTATTGAGTGAATTACTCTTTTGGAAAAAAAATGAAAATTTTTATTTCCCTCCATATTTCCTATTACAAATAGAAGATTGACATTTAAATATAACCAAGATCGGCAATTTCTCACTAATCAATTCATATTTCCACTTTTTTTTTACTTTCATATTGACTCTCTTGATTATTGATATAAGGAAATCTTCTCCCAAATATAGTTTTTCTTGTTACATGTATGTAAGAATTATTTATGCTAACTAAATAAATCTTATACCCAGGAAGAACTTTGATAAAATACCAATTTTAGTGTATAAAATTTTCTTTGTTATTTGCAATAAAAATATATTCAATTTTGTTATTAATAACTTAAATACTTAACTATTTTACAGTAAACAAATTAAAAATAAAAATTGATTTGTGTTATTTTAATATGTTAGTATCAAGAGAATTTATTTTTATTTTCAGAAGATTTGTATGTCATTTTTCTTGACTTCTTTTATAGTTTAAAAGTCAGTTTATAGAAAAAACTCTATACAAATATGCTCAAAGTTTGTAATAATATTACGTTGAAATTTATGTATATTTTATTGTTTTATTTTTTTACAATGATTTAATACTTATTTGTGATATTTTGAACACACTTATTTTAAGGCATCACTTAGAGAATAAACATTTTTCTTTCATATTGTTTTATCAAGTACACATAAATTTTTGCAACATATATACATGTAATTTTTTTATTACTCTTATGTTGAGATTTATGGTGAATAAGAATAAAATCATCAAACACCTGAATTTCAACACCTGAAATTAAGATAGAAGTTAGAATATAAAAAAAAAAACGAGTCGAAGCGTCAAAAGTAATTAAGTGCTTAAAAACAAATCATTTTGCCGTCTCTACTGTTAGAATTCGGATGATGAAAATCGCCTGTTTTAAAAATTGGACAAAAGAATGGGAAATCTGATTGCGAAGTATCAAGTCACTTTTTTAAGTATTTAGTACCAAAAAAAATATTGATTACAGAAATACTAGGAAATTAACAGATAAACCACGCAATAGTTTCTGACATTTGTGTCAATTCTGAGCAAAACACTTGCAATTCTCGTGTTCTAGTGTTAGGTTTAAGGAGTCTTTACATGGATCTCTTGTAACAGCAGTCTATCACGATATTACTGCACCAGCAAAAACCATGTATGAAGGTTCTATTGGTAATTGATTGGGAAAGCTGACAAGTTAACATGCTATAAAATGTGCATCACAGAATACATTGTTGATTGTTCCAGCGATCATGACATACATGACATGAATTATTTTTGCAAAAAACAGACTAAGAAACCGACTGGCTTTAAATTTTCATTTTGCATATTTGCATAACACACAAAACTCTAATAATAATTTCAAATAAAAAAATAAGCATTTTTTACAATAAAGTTATGTTTCAGCTAATTTATGTGCTAAAACTATCTTTTAGTATTACATTGAATTTTCTCAAATTTGCATTCCAATTTTTAGCTATCTCATTTAATTTTTTTGCTAGAACCACTATTTTAAATATTATATTTTTAGCTATATATATATATATATATATATATATATATATATATATATATATATATATATAAATATATATATATATATATATATATATATATAAATCAGTTATTATCTTACTTATTTTACTTATTCCTTTACTTCTTCATTTTTCTATATATTTTATTTTCACATACATTTCTTTTAAATATACTATTCAGTTTAACAAACAGACTAAGTTTACACCAAGTTGCATAATTTGTTACTTATTTGGTGAAAAAGCATCAAATAAAAAAATAGCTTTCAGCAAAAAATATTTCAAAAGGAAAAAACATTTGTTACTTTAATAATATATTTCCATATAAAAATATCATTAAAAAATGTACCTCATCAAGTGAGGATACTTTAAAATACTTTGAATTTTCTTCTTATTTATTTGTTAAATCTAAATATTAAAAAGAAAGTTTTAAGCTAAAGGGGATCGAGAATGAGGGATTTTTTTTATTGGATTTATACTTTCCATATCTCGTGAGGCTAAAGTTAAATAACAGAAACTTTCAGATCACGCGATAGTGAAACGAACTGACGTCGTTGATGAGGGAAGAAAAGTTGAAAGTTAATTCAAAATTTTTCTCCTCTTTAAAATTTTATCTGAAAGCAAATTTTAAAGGAAAAGATTTTGAAAGAAAAATCTTACAGAAGTAGCAACACGCGAAGAATTCCACGAACGTGCTATGATTTTTAATTAGAGCACTTAAAATTCTATAGTGTTGAATGTCTCTGTGTATTGATTTTATGTGTTTTTGTGGCTCATAAATGGGAAAGAATTAGAAAAAAATAACAAAGTATTGAATCACTATAAAGGAATTTTAATTTAAAATTGTAATTAAGAGTATTTACAATTTTGGAAGTAAATAAATAATTAATGAATTATTTTTTGCATATTTAATCATAAATTTTACATTTGGTATCCGTAAAGCTTTTTAACAAGCAACATACAAGGAACATTATTTGAATTAATTTTCAGTCTTTCTATTAATTTTATTTAATATTTGAATATTTTTATAACTTTTGGAAGGTGTCTTAAAATATGACAATGTTTTTTTTTTATTTTGTGTATAAAAATGTGAGTAAAAATTTCCGTTATTTAATTTATGCTAGTTGATTTACTTGTTTCAAATTCTTTCAGAACTTATAATTTTAAGGATTCCAAAACAAACAAATCCTTTTCCAGTGTTTATTTGACTTTGATTTGTAGTATGTCACACACTCATTTATATGTTATTTTTGAAAAATAAAAAGTGCTTGAATGGAAATCAATATTACATTTTTGCAATTATATTTAGGAATGTAACTTAGTAAATTTTCTTAACGTTTTACGTCAATAATGTTTCTGTAATTATTGACTTTTAGTCAATAATATGTTATGTTATATATTACATATTTCAAAGTAAATAATCTTAACTAATTTAAAAGTTACAAAATGTATCACAAGAATGATATATTTTGCACTTATACTTCACTCTTTATATTTTGCACTTTTCTGTTTACATGTATTTCGTTTCTAAATGTTCATTGTTGCAATCACTATCATTTTTCAAATTTCTTAAATACCTATTATAGGAGTTCATATTTAATGAGAGCATAATCGGGTTTTTGCGATTTTGTCTCAAAATGCATTGGGAGATAAGAGGTTGCTTTTGATAAACATAAATATTACATAAATAAGATAAGAAGAGAACGATTTTAAAAAAAGTGAAAAATTAACATAACAATCCATTGTCCTCATTTTGCAATCATCTATGTAACTAGCGAATTTCTAACAATTCAATTTAATAGTCTATTAAAAAAAATAACTCTCGTTAATTTAAATCCACAAATTGAATTACAACCATTTAATTATCGTAAGTTAGAAAATATATCACTTTCGACGCAAACATAAATTAATGAACCTTAATATCATATAACATTTATGATCATATTTGAATCTATTTATGAAAGATTTAAAGGATGAACACGAATTATGACTTAATTGATAAACATATACTTATATTTCAATGTGCATAGTGAAACCTTATAATGTTTCTTTATGTAATGAGCTTATTACAGTTTCTCAGTTTCAAATAATGTTTAAAATTGATTACTTCTTTATTCATCCTCGTGAATAATATTGAAAGGGCATATTATAGAAAATTCATTTTAAATCTCTTATTAGAAAACTATTATTTTCTAAGCAAGACAAAATAGAAATTTCCCAACAGTTGAAAACTGAAAAGCTTAATTGTTTTAATATTTTTCAAGGATAATCATATATCAAAAATTTTAAATTTTAATTTTTTATTTGAAGTATAGAAATTGTTTTAGATCTTTAAATTATAAATTTTGCTTGTAGTAAATATAACTTAATTTAGAATGGAAAATTTTCCAAAAGAATATTTGTTTATTTTATAGTATAGTACATACAGCATTTCTAGTATTCATATAAACTGATATTTAAGAATTTCTTTCAGAATCATTTATGCTTTTTAAATATTTCTTCAAGCATTTTATTGTTTTGTTTCGGCAAAGTTTGTTAAGAAAACTTTGGTAAATGTAATTCTATTAACCACATTTTATCAAAAGCCCACATTTTAACATGTTGTTAACAAATATATTTAATATCAACTTGAAAAATGTTTGATGTGAATATAATTAAATAACAATTCAAAACCCAAAAACATTAACTATTTTTAAAATATTGATCTTTTTAGGATATTTATTGAAATATATTAATGAGTTAAATATCTGGATTAAAATTTATTGCGATTAAATTCATATGAGCAGCTATGTGTTGTTGAGTATTGTAAATAGAACTGTGGTAAATTGTGTATTTTTTATGATAGCAAGAAATTGTAAATTATTGCATTTATTAAACCATTATGTTAAGAAACATCGCCAAATGTTCCCTAAAATTGTCAAATGATCAATAAGAGTTTACTTTTAGGCGTTTATCTGCTTATTTTTGTAATAAGTAACGTGATAACATTAATTCTATACTTCATCATGCATCTTCACATCACCCTAACTCTTGTTATTGGTATTCTTGATCATCACTTCTAGGAGATTTCGCTTTATGTAAATTTATTCACATATTATATCTAAATAATATTTTTAAGACACGATATACAGTAAAAATTATCGTACGAAATTGAGGATTGTAATAGATCGCAATAATGTTAAAAGAAAAGTGAATTTATTGAAACACTATTTCAATGAGAGAAAAAAAATACTTAATATATTAAGAAATTTGCTTATCATTAAAAAGACTAATATTAAATAAGAATTATAAGTATATTCAATATAGGGCTGTACAAATTTCCAGGGAATGTTAAGAATGTGTTAAAAAACGCCGCTTTCTATTTATTTGTAATAAAACTTTGATTTATTGAACTTTGACAACTTGTTAACTACAGTGTTGTAGTTAAAAAAAATTTATAAAACATTAATATCATTGGCTTACTAATGAATATGTTATATATATTTCTTACTTTTGAGTACATAATAGTTGAAAAATATTTTTTCAAAAGCATTGATCGCAAGTATGATACAAATTATTATTTACAATTTAAAAAGTAAGCATTTATAAACATTGTTTTATAAACTATTTATAAGCATTTATGTCAATTTATAAACATTGTTTTACATTTTAATGAAAGTAGTCTTAAGATAGTAGAATAATTTAAAATATGCTACTTTTTATTATAAGATGTTTTACATATTTATTTAAGTGCATACTATGAATCCTCTATATTACCTGCATTGTTTCTTGATTCCAAAAAATAGCAATTAATTGTGAATTCGACCCATATATTTTTAAAAATATATATGGATCTAAAAACTTTGGTTAAATTTTTATTAAATGTAACTTTTTTTAATAAAAATCAATAAAATTTTCAAGTTATGTAATGAAATTTAATATTTAGTAAAATACTGAGTGGCATATTGCTATTTGTAGGAAAATTATTAAACTAGACTGAATAATATTTAAGAACTTATATGACATTACACACACAATGTATTCAAGTATATAATATTTAAAGATTTAATATCAATTGCGAGTACTTAGTAAATAAAGGAACTACCTTTTCTTTCTATACTAAAAAAGCTCAAAAATTGTTTATTTGATTCACAGAAAATACATTATATTTATAATAATAGCATATATATTATTGTAGAAAAAAATTATATTTTTTAGTGTCTATCACACTGATAGAACGTTTAAAATGTATGTACTATTTTAGATAGCTTCACTATCAAAAGTCATTGAATAATAATACAATATCAAATGAATATAAATGTTTTGAATTTTTAAAGATAATTTTGATAATATTATTCAACTCAATATATTTCCTAAAATATCAAAACCAAGAATTTAAGTACTTTTTGCATCAAAATTGACAAATGTTTAATTTAAAACTGTTTTTTCGTATTTATAATATATGAAGAACTTTATATGTATCCTTTATAAAAATATTAAATTACTAAAAATTAAGTGTTAGAAATTTATTGATGGAATACCTTAGACAATTTTAATTATTTATTGTTTAGTTATTCATACTCAGACAGATATTTTAATATCATTCTAAGTTTAACAAGCTGTTTCATAAATTTCCGTCTACAAGAGATGTTTAAAAAATTTTATTCCAGCGAGTATAAAAACAAAGATAAAAATAAATATTTTAAATTACTAAAACTTACTATTATTAGATTTTCCAAGGTGTGAAAAATTATTTTTTCTTAGGCCCTCTGGTTTCATTTGATAAGATAAAATGCAACGCACAATACATATATATCTATATATATAATGGAATTACTTTATCTACCTCAACCTAAAGCGATTAGAATTCACATTAGCGAATTCGAAGCAGTTTTGTTTCTGAGAGTTATAATCCCATTTTATGTTCGTATACTTTTGACTTTTTCCTCTTTTGTTTGATTTATCTTGGTTTCAGCAGAAACTTTCGGCACTCAATCAAAAAACTAACAAAAGCCACATAAATGGTTTTCTCTTGCAATATTTTCGTTTCCTCTGATCTTTATACCACGCCATTTTTGTTTTTCTGCTTTTTTTCGGTTTATTATTCTCGACCGAATGGCAACAGAATAATTTAGTGATTTCTCCAGTGGCAGCATACTTGTTGTTTACTAGCGTTTTGAGTCGTAAATTTCTTTTGCTCTTTGTGGGCGCATCTGAGTACTTCTGACATCGAAACCATATTCAAATCATATTAGATTTCAGATAAAAACATTTTAAGTGCTTTTATTCTTATTATGTTATTTTTTTAGAATATACAATATTGTATTAAATTCTTTTTGTTAGATGCGTAAGAAAAATGTATCTGTAAATTTGTTAGGAATATTATAACACTCATAAATTATTATACTTGATTTTTGGAAAGTAGCACATTCAAAAAGCTGTAAAATTTAACAAAATATATTGATTATTGCATTATGTTAACATTGTTTACGTATAATGTAACAAAGGCGCATCATATGCTTACATATATAAACAACATTTAATTAAGCGTTTGACTTTTTTAAGACATGTTTTCAATATTTAAAAGGAAAACATTAAATGCACTTATTTATTTCCACCAATTTTATTAAAACGTATTTAAAAGTAACATATATGATGAATTTTAATGTTTTTAAAATAATTGTTTTCTCTTACTAACAACACATTTATAAACTTAATCTTAAAATGGATGTTCGTATCGCTTAGTTCAAAATTCTTTTAGAAACATTTTTAACAATGAGGATTATCTTAGTAAATTAAGCAAGAATTTCAGATATTTCACTTTGCAGACAATTTTTTTGTGTTGTATACATTGAATATACAAATTTAGTATACTTTATATGAATATTTATGAAGTTTATAATATATATACAAGAGTATATATACATAATTTTAGCTACGAGAATTTTTAATGACAAGAATATTGAAAAGATTAAAATATCATGGATAAAATTAATAAGAATGCTGATAAATAAAAATAATTTCATTTTTCCAAGCTTTATCTTATTTTATCCAAGCTTTTCTTTATTTTAATCATGATGTTTAAAATATTTTGTTTCTATTCATTTTTAATGTTCTGAAAGTTCTTATAATCTTAACGATTCTTATAATCTTAACGATGCTAAATTTATTTCGCAATTAGAAGTCATGAATATCAGACGATGTGATATAAATTATTTGTTTTCTTGGCATATTTATCTACTTCTTACTTTTAATTACAAAAATTGTTAAATATTTTGAAAAATTCTAATTACTAAATTTTAGAAGTAAACTCTTATCTCCAGACATAATTGTGTTCTATTACGTAAATAATTTACTATGCTTTATTGTTTAGTTATTTTTAATTTAAACTTGCATTAAAATATATTTTATTATTAAAAAAGATTTATTTTATCAAAAATTATGTATGTCTATTATTTGAAGATTAAATAAATTATAAAATCGGAGTATTCTTTAATGAAAATATGTTTTATTTGATTCTATACTTCATAAAATTTCTATATTTTTACTTTTTAATGTACCAATACTAAATTAAAGTTTCTTACTTAATGAATGTATACATTAATTTCGTAAAATATATTCTAGTCTTATCTACTGTCTATTATCATTTAGGAAAACTTATTTTACAATGAGGATAAAAACTTAAAAATTTCTTATTAAAAATCACCTGTTAAGATTTGAATTTTAATAAAGGAATTTCATGGCGTATGTTATAGAGAAACATAAAAACACTTATAAGTATTTATTGACAATTCTTTGATTTATAAAATTATTTGATACTAACATAAAGTAAATTTATTTTGCAAGATTTAATTTTTTGTTCATCTTGAGATATTGGTAGAATAGCATTCCTTAGTGGAAAACATTTCATTTTTGATCTTAAACATTGTCAAGGAGTAAAAATATATTTTGAGCTTCTGTCTATCATGAACACATTTCTTATGAGTATTTGGGAGTTTTCCAGGTTTTCTCTCTCGTGAAATGTGAGTATGACTTACTATCTTTGAAAATTCCACTCTGAACAAAATTTAGTTCATGGCTATTAAATTTATTTCTAACAGTCAAATTTCTAAGAATATATACCTTTCTAACCTTTAGGTACATCTGTATGTTATATACAATTAACACAAAAACAAATATATTTTTATTATTTAGATCGTTTTGAATGCTATATTCTTAAACTTTGTATAAATGATAAAAATGTTTAAAAATTGTAATCTCTGATTAATGTGTTACCAAAAATCACTCTAGAAAAGTTTGAGAGATTTTAACCATAAGATTTTGGATGATATTTCACAAAATTGAGGCAATAGATTGCAATCAGTTATAAATGCATGGTAAATTCTTTTGGTCATTATTTCAAAGTTCCTACTCCATCTGAATAGTTTAAGAGTTTCAATCCTTTTATATCAAAAATTCAACATTATTCACTGTAGATAACATAAATTTTATATCTTTCGAGTATCAATATACATTGATAAAAGATAAGTATGAAACTCTATATCTAGTTTCTAAAATATAAAGGTAACTTTATAAAATAAAATAAAACATGTTTCCAACAAGAAAAACATTGGCAAGTGATAAAAAAACATATTAGAGAACTTTCACTATTGCTAAAGTAAAGGGAATCTCCGTGAGTTCATCCGATAATTTTTGTCTGAAAAAAGCTATAAAATGTTTCTTTTCTTGAGACTTGACCGAAATAGTGCGAAGAAATAGAAAAGAATGAACATATAGCTGCCAGATAGTAGATATAAAAACTTAAAGAATATCATAAGAAACTATAGGATTGGAAGTGAACAGAAAATCATCAAAGTCTTTGAAAGAAGAAAGCGTACTAAATGTGTAGTATTTTAGCTTCTTTGGATATCTAGAACATTACAGGATAAAAACAGTTCGAATATTTTCTCTTAAGAGACTTTAGAAAAGTTTATATTCTTTTGGTTGAGAGAAAACTTGAGTATAAAAATATGAAGAACAGAGAACACGCTTTTAAATTTTTTAAATTTATGCATCTTTAACAAAACTTAATTCGCTAAAGAACCACTATTATGCTATCATTAAAAAAGACCGTTTTAAGTTTCTTAAGTTCCTAAATTATTTAGGATTAATTTGCTTTATAATTACTAGCGAAGATAATTAAACAAATTAACAGAAAATAATATAAATTTACAGAATTGTTGAAATCATTAAAAAATATAGAATTGATGAAATTAAAATAAATACCTATTAAGCAAATTTACTGCAAATAATATATTTCCTAAAACTGCTTCTTATGTTTATGATACAAAGATGATTATGAATTTGCTTACAGTTAACTATGTTTCATTAATTAGATTATTGGATAATTAATAATATCCCTTTAAAACAAAACTACAATTACAATTATTCAGATTAATAACAATCATATGTGTGTGTAGTTTTGAAAACAATTTTTAAATTTTTTCCATAAAAACAAT
>JAPDSC010163139.1:0-12423 GCA_026290005.1 Latrodectus geometricus
GGGATGAGGATGCTAACAGCAGATATGATAACCGTCCCCTTTCTAAATGGAAAGTGAGAAGAGAGACTGGAGGCGGGCATCGAAAACTTTATCACATAAACACAGCGAGGCCTTTTGCCTTGCGCCACCCCCTCGCCACACCGCGCCCGAAAGCTTGTTCAGTGTGTGTGTGTGTGTGTATTCCTAAGCCTTATATTCTGTGCTCTCTCTCCTTTTCTTTGCGTGCCTCTTATCTTTAGCGAACATAGACTTCACTGCTAACCGTGAGCCCCTTTTCAACTTCTGCTGCTTCTGTGTATGGTGATGATGATGCTCGTGAGAAGTCGAGGGGGGGGGGGCTGAGGCATTTTGTGGGGGAGGGAGTTGAAGAATATTTCTTGGACAATTGCTCGCTTTCAACCCCATCCCACCCACACCTATATATATACAGAATAGGCGGGGGAGGGGTGTAAATGTGTATATGTATCTTTTCCGTCTATATATTCAATGTTTTGTTCTGGATCGTTTGTATGAGGAAGAAGAGGGGGTGGCTGTGTTATTTTTTGATGTTTTTGCGGTAATTGTGTGAGGGGAAGGGAGATTAAGGAATTCAGACCTCTTCGATAAATATTTTTCCGGAAACCGGTGTACTTGAAATTGCGATATAGAAATTTGATTGGAAGAACATTTGAAACTCGCTATTTCTTTTTTTTCCCCCACTTATAAAAATATTTATTACTTAAATTTTACACTCGACAAAATGTTTTTTACAAATATTTGTGTAAATATAATTTTAAAATTATTTCTCAAAAAATATAAAAAATAATAAGAAAATTTATGAGTTTCAAAATTTAATAGGCACTGTTTCCATCAGTTTAATTAAAATAATTATTTAAGTCAAAAATTTAAAATTTTTCTATCGGCAGAGTAATTTGTAAATTTTATAGTAACAGTAAATTTTATAATTGCCTATTTTCGAAATTTTATTATAGGCTTATTAAAAACAATGAACTATTTTAAAATTACATCGCATACATTTACGTATTTTGTAAATTTACATTTACAGTTACTTTAACACATAGAGATAAAATAAATATATTTTTACTATAATATTTTTTAAGTTGATTGCTCAAAAAATTACAAAACGCATTTCCTTAATTATATTTCAGAAAAATATTTTACCAAAAGTGAGCTCAATTTGCATATTTCATTGGTTAAAAATATTAATTTTTTATTTAATTTCTTTTAATTAAGAATTTTAATCTCAAATTTTTAAAAAATTTTATACGAACAAAAAGCACAATGTATAATGTAAGAGAATAAAATATCAAGAGGGGAATACCTTTCAACTTTCATATTACTCAATATCTTGTTATTGTATATTATAAGTCCAGCTGGGTTGGGTAAGCCATATATATATATATACTTATTTATTATTCATGTGGATCTTTCTGTAGTACGTGGTACCTGTGTCTCAACTTCAGTCAAGCGTAGTGTTATAGGAATTCAAATAATTTATTTACATTGTAAATTTCTAAGCAATATTTACTCTAATTGTGCTCAGCTACTTTGTTTAACATTAATTAGAGTTTAATATGAAATTGTTTAGTTTATAACTCCATAACTGTTAAAAGATTGAAATTAGTTTAAGTAATTAAAGACAACTTAAAAATTAAAGTCTTCCAAAAAAGTCAAAATAAAGTATGGTTAGTGATTATTTTATCTTTTTTTAAATTCCATTTGATATCAAACTGGTTGATATCTGATTAACCAGCGCTCCGGCTTTCAGTTCAACAGCTTGCAAGTTCAATTCCATCCTCGGAAATTGATGATTTCATTGATTCAGAATCCTCTATAAACAATTAACGAAAGTAGAATTAACCCTCATATGTAAATGTGATAAATCAAGGTCAATAGCAAATTGGATTTGTATAAATGAAACCATATTGACAATTTTTTAATACTTTATTCGAAATTTATTATTCAGTTCACACTGACCAGAAAATTAGGTATTTTTCTTAAACTTTACCATTTACATGGTACATATTATTTAAACACAGAACATATTGAGCTATTAAAAAGTTAAAGGCAAATAATTAACTAGGTTCTTTCGCAAGCAATAAAACCAATTGTACTCGCTTTACCTTCAATATAGCTAATAATCGTTCTTTCACCTGATACAAATTGCTTTCCCCACGTCAGTTTTACCCTAGCTCTAAAGGCAAATCCTCTCCTTGACGCATGCGCAGAGACTAGTCGTTAAACATGCTTATCTTCCCCTCCATCTAAGATATACAGTTAAGATAACGTTGTAAAAGCATCACGATTTCGGCCTGCCCAGTCGATTCAAAAAGGGACGCCTCCTTCATTTTACTGTTCTTTTTACACGAGATAAGACTCTAGTGTTTGTCTTTTATTAAAACCACACACGCTTTTGAAAAGGTGTTTATTTGTATCTGTCATCAACTTTTCGCCAAGCAGAAAAATAGCCCTCTTGTTGTTTTTGGCGCGATCGTATCGCCACGATATTCATCGCCAAGACCGGGGAAAATGAGGAGGGTAAATGCAAGAGATAGGTATCTCCAAGTAATAAGTCTCTGCAATTGACGGATTGTTAGAGTTATCAGCAAAATCTATAGCCAGGCAGCCATCACCAACTGATTGGAATCATGGAACGTATTTTTTCCTTTGCTCGCTTGGTTTTGAAAAGCGAGTTGAGGAAAGCTTGCTGATTGTTATTACGAAACATACAATTTGTTGTGCTTTGAAATATTGCGTTGGAATAATAAATGATTAATTAAGAAGAAAAGAATATTCCAAACGAGCAAGAATTAAATACGCATAAATGATTCGAACTCATTACCGTGCAGAATGACACATGATTAGATACATTATATATAATAATGTATTTATTTGAATAAAATGAATAAGTACTTCTATAAATTATAAAAAATGGTTATGCCAACTGATGAAATTTTGATTTTACTGGGAAGTATGAATTTCTTTTTCGTCACAGGCTACAACAAAAATAATATACAAATTTTTATGCATCATTTTAGAAGAAATTAAAGAATCCATTAAAATTCTAAATTAAAAATTTCGTTTCATTTTTAACTATTTACATTATACACATTTGACGTTTGACTTATTTTGCATGAAATAAACTTATCGCCACATTTATTTAAAATTTAAGTATTAAGTAAATCGCCACAAAAACTTAAAATTTAAGTAAATGTGGCGATAAATTAAATTTCAGCAATGAATTTTATTCTACGAGGCATTTGTAGTAAGTGTAATTATTTATGCCTTTTTCTTTAAAAAGAAATTCGTTTCCAAAAAATGGCATGTTTGATAGTGATGAAATATCTAAATAATTAGTATCAGAAAATGGAAAGTTTTTCACTTATTTTTTTAAAAAAGAAATCCTAAATTTAGATAACAAAATATTGCAAGAAACTTATCTATAGTTTAGAAAAAAGAAGAAAAGTTTTACTCATACAGTTATCAACACAACTCGATTTTCACGCACACTCACAAACATAGTTTTGCACTTTTCCAATTTTGAACCAAATTAAATTGGAAACAAACGACTCTTAAAAGAAAATGGCCAAATAAAGAAAGCGAAAGTAATTTTAACAAATTACGCGTTAAATTTTTTTTAAAAAAAAGTTGCAAGAATCTAGTGTTTTAATGAAGTTAAATACGTTTTTTCCTGTACTTCTGAACAGGAAACGATGCTAACAGATTGCATCTCTACCTTAAGGCATCGAAATATACAAATGACAACTCCCACAAGACCGCGGAAGAAACAGGAAACACATAAGCATATGTTTTTTATTTCCTCTTTATCTAAGCTAAGCTCCGATAGTGTTATATTATGAAGAAGACTCTCTTAAAGAAACAGTTTACAAAACAGTACCCGCAAATTAAATTTTTACGAGTTGCACCCCCCTCGTAGTGAAGGTTAATTTGTTTTTAATTTTTGATTTTGTCAGCTTCCATATCTCGTCCTTATCTCAATTTTTTTCAGCAGTACTTAAATTTTTATGAGCTGGTATAAGCATGGCAAAACACTAATGCAC
The DNA here is from genome assembly GCA_026290005.1 of Latrodectus geometricus. Lineage (NCBI taxonomy): Eukaryota > Metazoa > Arthropoda > Arachnida > Araneae > Theridiidae > Latrodectus > Latrodectus geometricus. Next base: position 4,062 of record JAPDSC010163139.1, read on the forward strand.
ACCTTCAAGGGACAATCAAAAGAAAAAAATAACTGTGTGCAAATATTCTTCAAGTTCTACATTTTCACTTTTTTTTAATGTTTATTTTTCTCTGAAACACAAAAAAGCCCACTAGTTTTTTTTTTTTAATGTAGGTAATTCTTTTTGCGTTCCTAAAAGATTGGGAAAGGAAGTATTTTGTATTTTAATTACAAACGTTGAAATGCATTTTGAAAGTATAACTATTTTCCCTCTTTACCTTTTCAAAGTGTATGCCTTTCCTTTAATGAATTCCCTCTTTCTCATTTCTTCAAGAATTCTTTTTTCACCACACAATATTTTTTTTTTAAAAAAATAGTGACTTGCTTAACCTACTTTTTTGTCTATTATTGCACTGGTAGTCTTATAATTAAAACATTTTTTAATGAAGAAAGTGTTATTTTTTAGACACTGTATTTTCCATTTTTGTTTTCCTAAAATAATTTTAAATTTCACTCCAGAAAGCACAGAAAACGAGAGCGGAACTTATATTAAACGTCTTAGAAACATAGCATGAATTAAAATTGGAACACACTTTGAAAATGATTTTGAATTTCATCAAAATTCTGGGTTTTAAAATGAAAGAATTCCACAAAATGAAGCAAGTTATGAAAATAATAAATTCTGCGTATGAATAGAATAAAAAATAATAATTTATGTTAATGACATATTATAATTTTTTGTAGAACAACTTTTTATTATTAATAAATAATCTTAAGTTAGATATTAAAATATCCATTAATGTATACAAAGTTATTGTTGAGTATCTGTGATGAAATGTGAGAAAGTAAATGTTTTAAGGAACTGCAATTCAGTCGATATTCAATGTTTCAAACCTAGGGATTCGAACTCACAGACTCATATATTGGATAAATCAATTTTGTAACGTACAATTAAGTCTACATTAAGACCTCTTACCTTTAATAATCTCTATATTTAATTTTATATAAGTTTATAATCTCAATAAAAATGAGTTTAAAAGAATTTTTAGAAACAGAAAATAAATCCTCATTAGCCTTGACAGCCTACAATCAATATTAACAAAATAAGGTATTATTTTTATAGTATAGCATGGTTTATAGGACTTCATGTCATTTTCATAAAAATTAATCATTGGAATTTAATAACAGATATAGATAACCAGTGTACAGCTGATCTCCAGTTCAACCGTTCTTGTATTCGATACCTACTTCGAATGTGAGTATTTGCAAGGGTTTGAATCCATTTCAAACCATATAGATACAGACTGAATAGCTCTCACGCGCAAAAAGTGATTGCAGAATAGTAGAAAATCCAAATCTAGTCTGATTATTTGGCGATTTATCGCACCAAATAAAACATTTAACTAAAAAATTAGGATATCATACTATTGACTGATGAATGCAATTCAAAGAATAAATTTCTATCAAAATAGTTTATTTTATTTATATTTTATATATCATATTTAATTCTTACTTTGCGGAGAAGCGCGCCCCATATTGTCAACCTAGCTGCCACAAGATAACAACAACTATTCTTACTTCACATAGTGATTTAATTTCACATTAAAATTTTATTTAAATTTATTTATTATTACTGTTTAATATGTATGCATTTAATTTATGTTGTAATAAATATTTAGCTCATGTGTTACTAAGTAATTCTCAACTTATCATGCATGCGCGCGCTTCGCGTAAATAATAATATAATATTTTTAAGTGTGAAAAAATATAGATAAACTGTTTTAATACCGTTCAAAATTATTCATGAGAAGATAAGTTTCAAACAAATTATCACATAGGTTTAAACACTAATTATATTTAAATATAAATTGCAAATAATTATGTTTATTTTTAAATATAAATTGCATTTAATTTTTATTTATATTCGAATAGATAAATTTTAATGCAAATGTTACTCACATGGATTCAGATTGAAGGAATGTTTAAAAAAAAATGATAATATTTCTTTAACATTATTATTGGACCAATCTGTAACGTTTTAAATCCTTTCTTAGAAATGCATTATATTGACTTGCATGATGGTTTATAATGATCACATATGTATTCCATATCTTTATAAAAGTAATAACAAATTCTAGACAAAACAACAAATTACTCGGTAAAATAAGGAATGATTATGAATATATAATAACGAAAACAAAAATGTCATTTATCAGCTTAGTTTATGTAGAAATATTACAGCTAATATTTTTGCTGCATCATTAGTTTTTAATTCAAGGACTTTAAAACGTTTTTTCTCTGACAGAAGTCCGAAAGTTAATATGGCAGAAATTTTATTTACTTTAATATCCTACTGGATGATTTGTAACTGTGGATTTTTAATTAATTATTCGCACTGTATTGATTTAAAATACTTCTATTGTATAATTTAAGTGTAAAATTTATAGTTTAACGTATAATTATGAAATATTTATATCACACAAATTATCTTTTGATCTTCATTTTTTGTAAATGGAACAAATACTTCTCATAATTCATATATATATATATATATATATATATATATATATATTAACAATAATGAAGTATTTGCAATCAAGAAAGCAGACAAAAGTGAAATACCAATGCTATTATATCATAAGACAACAGCACTGTGTGACGTCAGAAAAAGCAGATTTTTTCTGACTCATATAGAAGGAACCATTAAAAGAAAGTAAGAGATCAACTCATATGATGTAGGTGTGGGTTGATACAGATAAGAGACAACACTGTGCCGCGGTTAGTGGCTTGAGAACATAATTGGAATCGTCTGATACTGTCTCCATCCCTGCGGTTGGGGGGGAAGGGTGAAGAAAAAATAAGATTAATCCCAGTTATTTCGTTTTTCGCAGTTATCTATCTGCACATAGATATTGCTAGGGTTTTAAGCGTCTTCTTTAAAAATTATTTTTTACTAGTATCATAAGAGAAAACGTCTTTTCTTACATTGTTACATATTAAGAATTTTATAACAATTGAAAATGGATTTTAATATTATTATTGTCTATGTATTTAATAAAGTAACAAGTTAGTTTAATAATGTTTTTCAATATCAAATATTTATTGTTTGTAAATTGTTCTGGATTAAACTATAATTGCTATAAATTGTTTATGAGATATATTCACCTATATATATTCAAACATATTTTTAAAATAAAGCATTAACAATCAATTCCATAATCAATTACGTAAACTTTTCATAGGAATTCAAAGGAATCGTTTTTAAAGAATATTGCAGAACTAGCAAAGAGAAATTAATTTGTATCCCATATAAAATATTTAATATTTTTATTTTTAAAAATTTATTTTAAGTTTCGATAAATAAATTAATATGTAACATCAAAAATTTCCGATAAAAATAATAATTTTCTATAATGAATAATAAGAAAGTAATGTATTATTTGAATTCGAAATAATTTATATTAGTAGTTAGTAGTGCAAATGTTTAAAATTAATTATATTTATTTATCATATTTTATTATTTGTAGTAAAGGAAATTTTTATTGTATTAGTATTTTCTCTCATTATTTGTAGCATGATATTTTAATAGATTTTAAGTGCTGTGACAATATTTTCAAAGGCAATAAACATACAGCATATTCGCGTGGATTTAAACTTTACCAAAAGTTTGTAATATTAATAAATATTATAGTATACATATTATATATATATACACTGTAAAATGTATTGATATTTCAAACTTTCCAGTGCAATTTGACTTAAAGATTTAAATATAAACTTGAACTAATGTCCTCCTAGAACAGTTTAATTAAACCTTAAGATTATGAGTCTGAAGGACTTACTTATCCTTCTTATCTTTCAATATTTAAAATAATGGGTTAAATTGCACTTTAAGTCCCCTACTTCGCCAACTCGCGAATTTGAAGCACTTTTTCGCGCATGCTCATTAATTACTCTTGTGTTTTAGACTTTTCATCGGTCGCTAATTAAGTTCCACTTTGAAAGAGCGGTAGAATTTTCACCATGGCATCGGTGATTTTGAAAACGCGCCAAGCAGTTTACCTAAAGTACATTTTCACCAAAAAATAAATCAAACTTCAACATTCGATATCTGTAGTATATCAAAAAATATCAGGCAATACTTGAAATTTTGAATTTAAAAGGAAAATATAATTGCAGTTTTAAACCAAAACAATTACATTGAAAAATATTTTGGCATATAAATGAAAAGTTTTTAAAAGATATAAGAGTATGATCTTCATAAGAAAGGGTATATATGGATTATAAGTTAAATGTCGTAAAAAGTTATATATATGAATTGGAATTATTAAATATATATGAATTTGAATTTACAACTTAAAACTCCTATCTCTGAGTAACTGTACATTTAATTATCTCATGTTTTTTAACTATCTCATTAATATCAAAAACTAAAAATTGGTTCATTGCATTTACCCAAAAAATCCTTTAAAAAATGATAATGTTTCTTTTTTGAAAAGGTTTTTTTGATAAAAATATAAAGAGTAGGTGAGTCCGATTTCAATAGTAAAGCGACAAAGATAATTAAAAAAATAATTGAATATTTGCAGAATCAGACTTCGTATAATGCAATAAACTTATGACATTGCAACTAAATATTTGGAAAGCAGGACATTATAAACTATTTTTACTAAATAGAAAGGTGCAAATTATAGAAATTACCTTTCTATATCATAGAACCTTATAATAGTTATTGAGTGGCTGGAATATTTTATTACACATATTTTTAAAAGAATTGAAATTTAAGAAGTTTTAAAGGATATAGATTGAAAATTGGAAGAAAATTGAAGTTTCTAAGAATGATTCAAGAGAAAAAATTGTTAATTGAAAGCAAAACTCAACGTATGTCGTAACTATTGTACCAAGAACAAATTATGAAAGCATATTTCGAGGAAACTTAAAATCCAAGTACTTTTAAACATTGAGCATGTTTAATTGTTCAAAAATAATTGTATAACAATGCAGCTGTAGTATTATTCATAATCAATTGTTAAGCAATAATTAAATTGCAGTAAAGTTTCTGTAAAATTTGTTAAAATACATTATACATGAAAATCGTTTCCATTTTTGATTTGATATGAATAAATTTTACCAAAATCTTTATAAGGATATATATATACATGTATATATAACTTCCTCACATGTTTAATTAAAGTTTCTCGCTATGCAACAGGAAATATAGAATGTTTCCTAAAATTTAGTAATTCATTATTGTTTTAGAAAACAGTTATGCATAACAATACAGTCCTTAAAAACGTGTTTAATTTTTTAATACAATGGATTATCAAAAATGAAGTAAAATATTATATATAACTCACATTGTTTTTATTTGAGGTTAGTAAAAAGAATCTAAGCAGTTAATTTTATAAGATATAATAAAATATAATACTCATTTTTATCATAACAAATGATTACATCATAAAATCTATATTAATTTAGAAAAATTTTTTTAAGTATAATATCAAAACTTTATAACACTTAAATTCTATTAGTTATTTCACTTAAATAACAAAAAGAATATAATAATTTTTTTATATAAAAACTTTTTTAATTACGGCAAAAAATTAATTAAACTTTATTTTATTATATCAATTTTTTAATAATTCGTTGATTTAAGATTGATACTGATAAAATGCGAAAGGATTATTAAATGCACATATTTATGCAAATTTTTTCAATATATAAACATCAAAAATATTTAAGCATAAAATGAAACATTGATGCGTCCACATTGTAATAAAATTAAAACAATACTGAATTTGTTAAAGACGATATTAATTTCACCTAAGATTTTTTTTTTACCAAGATGTTAAGATAACCACTTTGAGTACAAAATGTTTGGGTCAGTTTCTACCCTTACACAGCAATAAAATAATTTGTTGAGGGCAACTTTACTCTGAAGAAACCGAGGACCATCATTAACTTATCAGCAAACCAATTAAAACGCGGGTGCTATAAAATTAATATATATCGATAGCAAGAAATTAATATTGTTGATAGCAATAAAACAAACAAAAAATTAATGACCGACGGCAGTTTATTTTATGGCTTTCTCAACTGACGGAGGTGGAAACGAGCGGCAGCCTTTTACTCGGTTTTTAAAAAAGGCAGCCGAGTTTTTAAAACAAAACGCTGAAGGCGTCGTTTAAAAAAGTGACGTGGCAGTTAAGTGCCTCCTCAACCCGCAATATTTACGGGCAAAACAAAAGGGCGAAGGGGGTGTCGCTCAATGGGAAAATGTTCTTAATTACCTAACCTCACTTAGGGCGCGTAATCAGCGGGTAACTTTTGCAAGTTTTCCACTGTTTTTCCAAGGCTTCTCGCAACCACCGTTGTAATCTAAGCAACAATTTTGGTTTTGCGGGCCCTTAACTGTAACCGTTATCGTGCCCAACGCTATCGCTTGGCGCCATCGCCACGAGAGATTGGTGGCTAACTCTCACTCCCTTCACACTTTCACGATATACCCAAACAACGATTTTTAAAGGAGTCATTTAAAATCATTGCTAATACTATTTTTTTTTACTCACGCCGTTAAGCTGTAACTTTCATTTCAGGGCTTTTAAAAGTAATTCAAAATTGATTCACAGGAAATGAATATTTAATACCACCCTAAACGATATTGGCCACCCTTAAAAACTATTAACCCTTTATCTTGTTGTATAAAAATGACTTCACGGGGGGAAAGGGTGATGGTGAAGCATTTTTCGGGTGAGAAACATATTTTAATTCTTTTGCAGCTGCCTTCTTTTTACGATGAGTTGTATAGCATGTGACTTTTTTCCCTTTTTGACAGAAAGTTATACCTAAAGCAAAGGGAAAAAAAAGCGATAAATTAGGGGAAAATTGCCACAACTCTTCGGATTATTACTACTTCTCGGTTTTGTCGAGGAAAGTACTTGATTACTGCAGCTGTTGAAAAGAAAAATCTCTTTTTTTTCCCTTCCTTATTTGCATCGTTCATATACAGTACTTTCTTAACATAATCGCTTAAAAATTAAGACTTTATTGAAATTACTTTTTTAAGAAGCGTTCCACCCTTAATATGCACAATTTATGCATCGTTTTTTTTCAGCTGCGTTTTAATTACGTGACTCATGTTTATAGTTTTCAGAAAGTTCAAAAGTCGGAAATTTGTGCTATTATTTATAAGCATCGGTTACGCTCCAAAGACAAATTTGCTTTCAAAGAAGTTGCGAAACATAAATTTTTGCCATAAGCTAAAAAAAAAAAAATCAAGCAGAATTTAACAATTAAGATAAGTTTGAAATAATAATGTCTCTAACAAAAGAGAGCTGACTTAAAAATCGTCTAAAATTAGTTTTCAAAAAAGTTGCGAAATGGCAAAATGTATAATGTTACTTAAGGTTCAAGTTTTTTAAAATGATATGGAAGGAATAAAAAATTAAACCAACAAATAATTGTGGTTTTTCATAAATTAGCATAATTATTTTTTAATTTAAAACCTCCACTGCTTCAAAAAATGTATGTTTACTTTAATAGATTTCAATATTCGTGTATGAGAACGTATGCGCAAAAGCAAATTGTCTATTTATAATAAACTGAAAAAGATGAACTCTGATTTGGTATTCACTAAACAGAATTAAACATAACTTGAATAATTGCAAATTAACGATTGAATTTTATAATGAGTTCTATAAGGGATGTGAATTTTTCTTATTCTTTTTCCTATTTGACAAAAAGCTATACTTATAGCAAAAGGAAAAAAAGATAAATTTGGAGAAAACTCCCACACTTTTCCGGATTATTTCTGTTTCATAATTCTGTAGGGACTAAAAAAGTATTTACTAAAAGTCGTTGCAACGAAAATAACTTTTTTCCTCTTTTTCACATTGAAAATGTGTGACATTTTATTAACAAATCGTTAAAAAAAAACATTAAAAAATTAAACCTTTAAAAATTAAAATTTTATTGAAATTACTTTTTTAAGAAGCGTTGTATTGTAGCTTTCTTATAAAATTATATTGTAAATTATATTATTTACAGAAATTTATACTGCACTTATTGTACAAAATAATATATACCTTTTTAAATTTCAACATGATTATATTGAGAATGAAAATAATAAAAAAAAATCTGAATTCTTAACTTGAAAATTTGTGTTTGAATTTCTTTGATTTTCAACATTTTAATATGGCAGAACTATTTTCTCTATCATATCATAAGATTTTTGAAATTTTGAAATATAATTAGAACAATGTTTTAAGAACTACTAAGATGTACTCTTAAAAGTAAGAAGTTTATAAATGTGCCTTTGAACAACAATGCTTTCAAAATATCTCAGAAATTTGAATCGTGTATTATTTAATAATTTTCTAAAAAGTAGAAAACACTTTTTTTTT
>JAPDSC010163139.1:28202-63323 GCA_026290005.1 Latrodectus geometricus
TATATATATATATATATATATATATATATATATATATATATGGACATGATGTGAGATGAAAAGTACACAACACAAAATAAATGAAATTAGCATCGTATTTCTAGTTTTCAGAGTCACCGAGGAAAACATTCTTAATAAGTTCAAAGCCAGTCCCTTTAATCTGGAGGTGTGAAATAAACTATCCAAAATGGAGATTAATGTTGAATCCATAATTCTTTGGATAGTTGAGAAAACCAATCCCATAACCGATGCCGTTTAAGCAAAACTAGTTAGTTTGGAATGAAAACCTGCAAAAGAATTCGGAGATAAAATCATCAAAATGTCAGACATTTAGTGACTAATTCATAGCTTTCAATATCGCTGAGAAGAATAGAGAGTAAATTAGGTGTCGTTAAAGTCAAATTTCGAACACCTTTTTGTGTGATCCACCGAGATAAGGAGAATAATCAAGATAAGCGAAATGAACAAGATTAGTATCAAATGCATAATTTTCAGGGTTACTTAAATAACAATATCGATATATTCCTGACGTCATTTAGATTCAATTCAAATCTTATCAATATGATAATGTGAAGAGATCCTGAACAATGAAACATCCTAAATGAAAGATTTTCGTATTAAGTTTGCAGTTTTCAGTGTTATTAAGAGGGATTATAATATAATCGATGCTGTTTAAATTCAAATTGGTCCAATAGGGTCGAGGAAAAGAAAATTTAAAAACTGACCCATATATTTAGTACCATATCCATAGTTTTCAGTGTAGTTGAAATAAATAAAGATTAAATTACTGTTGCCACGTAAGTCAAACTTCAATTATCATAAGCATGAAGTGTGAAAAAAAAATTGTGCACCATCTACAGCAATTATAGGAAACTATATATTGAAAAATTCAGACATTCAGAAACATATTTTAACAGATATTTTATAATGCACAGTTCAAACTTATTAAATTAATGAATTAGGATCATAATTGTGTCTTGAATGTTTCTATGAAATTTAATTTTATAGATTTCATAGTGCATTTTCTTTATTTGAAGTATAAATAAATGATATGATATTTTATTATTATTATAGTTACTAATTTAATAATGCATAAGAGTGATAATGTAAATTTTCGCATTTCACCACAAGGAGTTGAAAAGTAATCACTTTAGTTTTAATTAACTAGTAATATTAATCGTAAATATGCCTAATTTATAGGACATCATATGTTAGGCTGTTGGCGTCTGTTTCTAATGGAAATCTAGAGAGTACTTGAAGATAGATCAATCAATAAGAAATAAATTTTTCAAGCAAGAATACTATGCCCTTAGTATTTGTAAGCTGGCCTTAATTCTCCTAAATCTCATGTCAAGAATGGTTTATATTATCCATTAGTACGCATTATGTTTTAACTAAGATTAAGAAAAAGAAACATAAAAACCCATAAACCAACGAAAATATGGTATTAAAGTTCTTTTCTTAATCAAATTAAAAAATAAAAATTCTGAATGATAAAGCTCAATTCAGAGCTAGATGCAGGACGCCATGCTTGCGCAACAAAAACTGTTAAACTTAAATTTAGACTTCATTGCGTTTGCTTAAGAATTATTTTGCAAAATAGAACTAATTGATGAATATTTAAAAAAAAAATAGTGGGATTTTTCCTACTTTTTTAAATGCTATAAATGCAATGAATTATGAGTAGCTCTGAAAAATTTTATGAAATATGCAAATATATTAAATATAAGAAAATAGTTAAGAATAGCCCAGCAGAAATATTTCTAGCTAAAAAGTAATTTCTAGTTATATACGTGTAAGCTGGATTTTATTTTTCTACTTTCAACTAATTGAATTATTTACATTTTTATTTTTTTCACTGAGCCTACTTTGAATGACTTGTGTCTTAATATTCGGTAAACAGCCAATATTTAATCCATTAATATTTATGGTACACATTCCGAAGATATATGTTTATTTGCCTCTCAAAAGAAACATCTCTGAAATGTTTGACAGGTAATTTGTTTGAACATGGTTTGAATCTTTAGCAATTCAGTTTTCTACTTGAGGCACAATAATGCATTTAGTAATATAACCCTTAGAAATCCATCACTGAGTCCTTATCGCATCACATCACTGCAAAATATTCTTATGCTTTTAATGGAGCAAAACAAGTCTTTTCCCAAGGATTTCAATTTGTCAAAGGTACTGCGGAGCGCTCTACAGCTCAATCATGCGCATCCTGTTTCGCATTGAATTATCATCCGAAGCGTCATTTCAATCAGAGGGGTAAATAAATTCAGACACATAAGAACCTGTCCTGATATCGGAACACGTTATCGATGCCATAAATCAGTCCATTTGTAGTGTTTCCATAAAGGTCAGATAAGATTGGGAACAGGGAGTGCTGTTGGAATCGGTATCAGAGCCCAAAAGCGTGATTCCAATGCTGAGAAGTCTTCCGCTAGACACTGGGCCATCCAAAGTAACTTACGCCTTGTTCCATGTTGACGTGATGGTCATGTTTAGTCATTAATGCTGTGGTTGTTCGGGCCTGATACTCGTTCCGCCGATAAAGCCCGTCGCAGTCGCTTTTTGGGAAGAGAAAAAGCCACTCACATCTTGATAGGCGAGCGTTATTTAAGTGAGTAGATAGTGCGGAAGAGTTATTCCCAGATGGGCTATCTTTCAAATGGCGTTTTGAATAATAAGGTGTTGTGACCCAAAATGGGGGGAAGTCCTTCTGCTTGCTTATTCGAAAACTAGTTTGATCGATTCTTCTATACGCCTTCCAATTCCAGTTAATGAGTACAATTTGTCAACGGTTTTTCTTGATATTAAATATATGCTGATCAGCAGTAACTTCCACCTGTTTAAACTAATCACAAAGAATAGACTTATTGTAAAAATGAAGAAAGTCAGAAGTAATGAACACCTGTTTCAAATGAGCATGCAAAATAATGAAGAATGTCAGAAGTAACATCCATCTGCTTAAAATGATTACACAAAATAAAGAACTGTAAATAATAAAGAATATCAGAAGTAACGTCCATCTGTTTAAACTAATCACACAGAATAAAGACGTATTGTAAATAATGAAAAAAGTCAGAAGTAACGACCATCTGTTTCAAATGAGCATGGAGAATAGACTTATTATAAATAATGAAGAATGTTAGAAGTAATATACACATCTATTTAAAATTATCACACATAATAAAGACTTATTACAAATAATGAAGAATGTCTGGGGAGAAAATTATTGAGATATAGCTTTATATAAATGAAATTACAAACAAGTTGTAATTTTCCATTTAAACTAACTGCTTTGGAAAATTGACAATGAAACAATAGTAACTAATATAAAAATTTTAGGAAATGCGTTGCGATTTTTTGTAACTAAACAATTGATGAAAAGATATGATGATTGGTTTAAAAATAAAAGTCATTTGCTTACGTTATGTATCTTTAAGATTTAATCATCATGTTCAAAATGTTATGTGTAATTTACCAAAGGCAATTACGTGTCTTATAATTATAAATTATACAACCATAAATATAGATGAGAATTATAATGTTATTAAGTCCAAAAATTGTCAATAAGATAAGTTGTTAAAACACATTTAAATATTTTTTCACATGGTAGCAAAGAAATTTATGGGACATATGAATGCGGAGAATACGTGAGTTTATTTAAATGAATTGCCTACGTTATAAATTAAACGCATTATTTTCTTTTATTTTAATACATCATATGAAATAATAAGCTTAAATATTAAAACAATTAAGCAAATTACGAATAAAAATGGAATAGTGAAAATAGTCTTGATAGATTGTTATAATTTAGAAATTAATGAAATTAAAATAATAAAAAGTTAAATTAAAAATCTATATATTTTATGTATAAGCAAGAATATAAAACAATGTAAATTTAACAATTTATTCTCAGTTTAAGAGGAAATAAAATTGTAATTTTTTGATATAAAAATTTATTTTAAATTGACTATTGTTTTTATATATCTAATTTTTTAATGTTAAAATTTGTTAACTTGTAACAGTTAATATTAAACGTTAATTGGTTTTTAGTTTTTCTATAATTAATATTTATTAAGTGATAAATTTTAACGATTAATGTTAATTATTGTAACATTTATTTTTAAAATTTATGGCAAAATAAACTAAGCAAATTGTTTTGTTGAGGAATAATAAAATTCTAGCTTTAAGCACTGAGTAAAACTTGAATTACAGTAACTTATAAGAAAATAAATTTCACAATATTCAGTTTTTCAGAAAAATGATAGATTTAGAATTTTTATAAAAATTCCAGCGAACCGAAATTGATTTTTCTTTCTGTTTCCTAAATTTACTTAATTATATAGTTCATACTTTGAAAAATAATTAATGTACTACTTTTCCTAAAAAGATATTCTCCCAAGATATAAAGTTTCTTAAAATTGACATTTTCAAAATTAGGTTCTTTTAGGTATTACCAAACATTTTAAACAATGATTCCATTAGAATAATATATATATATGGAGAAAATATATAAATAAAAACTTTTAAACTGTTCAAAGACTGAAAACACACCTTCAATAAAAAAATTATTTTCAAGATGAAACTAGCTTTATCACTTTATCATTAATTTATGATTAAATGAATCTTTATTTCCTGATAAATGCTTATGATAATAAATGCTATCTACAACAAAAAAAAGCATTATTAAAGGTTTTTAAAATGTACTTAAAGGAATATTATATATATATATATATATATATATAATCAAAAAAATATATTTATTACACACACACATATATGTATATGGATTTTTATGCCAAACACCGTCAAATTGAAATCCGAATTTATTTTTAGTTTCAATAATTTACTTAATTATTCGTTTGTATTTTGAAACAAAAAAAAAAGATAGAGAGAGAGAAAGGACTTCTCCTTTCAGAAAATAAATCTCCCTGAAATGTAAGTGTTGCCATTTTAAAAAAATAAAAATTAATTGATCACAGCATATTAAATGGGAGTATTATATTCTTTATTTATTATGCTTATAAATTTACCAGATTTTAATTGTATTAATACAGATATTAAAGTAACTAGTCAGAGCTAAAATTCACATTGAAAAATCCATACATTTTTATACATTTACTAATTATCATCATCATATTTTAAATAATTATTGAAATTTCGCTTTTCTTTAATTAGTTAGGAATTAATTTATTTTAATCATGTTAAAATTTTGGCTTTCAAGAAAACGTTTTATGCAAATATTATTTTTTACATGTGTAAAAATTTAAAAATAAACCATTTAGGAAAATTCACCAATAAAATTTATTAAAAAAGTTACCATAAATTTTGGCGGAAAACTCACACATATAACAAAAATTTTGTGATTAGTATAAAAGATCTGATGTATCACAAAACAAATTTATTAACAAACTAAAAGTGACATCATGTGAAATAAACGAATCAATAAAGAATAACTATATAAATCCTTGCTTTCTAAGATTAGTAATTGGAAAGAGTTAATCCTGTTTACCATTTAGCTTAGTACCTTCTTAAATTCTTTTAATTTTATTATTTCCTTAATAAAACATGAGCCCATATTTTTCAAATATACATTTTTCAGGAAGTTACACGACATTTTTCATTTAACTTATATTTTATTTTTTCCTGAGTGTTTAAAAATATATCTTACGGATTTCACTGACAGAAAGACGATTCAATCTTGTTAACCAGACGATATCAACTGTATACTCACCCCTCTCCGTAATATCCTCTCCTATCACCCTCCTAAATCCGTCGGGATATCTAAAATTAATAGTAAAAGAAGAAGATAAAAATAAAAATTTCATTTTCGGGGATGGTTCTAATCCCAACTTTTAAAACCTAGACCACGTCTTGGCCAGGATGTTTAACCGCTCTCGGCTAAGTCACTGAAAGTCCCCACTAATATATCAATGCAGCCCAAACTTGCTCTTGGGCTGCAGTATTGAGGGGTGGGGGGATTTCTCCACTTCCCTCCCCCTTCCCCAATGACCACACAAGGCTCCGTTTCACACAGTTTCTTATCTGGATGCCCATTATTTTGTGATAGAACGCCTTTGACAATGGACACGATGCGGGGAAAGGCGCGGAGGTACTGTTTGAAGCCTTAGGGGAACTTTTATAAACGGAGGGATTTCATATATATATAGAAATAGGGAAAAAAAGGGAAAAAATATTTTTTATCCCTGGACAGGTATTTTGTCATCCCGCTTTATCCATCACCAGGAGCTGGACACACTATCACCAGCACAAATCGGGATCTATTTTGGTACTCTGACACATACCTGAGCGGAAGAAAAATTATCAACAGTTTAAAGATGATGGTCAACGTGGTTCGGAGAAGGGATAGGATAGACTGAAAATATCTTTTTTTTTCTTCCAGCTCCTTATTTTTTCGGCTTCCAGTTCTTGATATATATATTCTTTTATAAATGGGTGTCTATCTCACTATAGATGTATAGCCCTACGTAAAGAGATGGCCAGCTATATATACTTTGACTTCCCGAAGCTTATCATTTTTTGCTTTCAGTACTATGCTGTGCTTTGGGCAATCGCATTAGTGCAAGTGATATCTTGCTGGGTTTCCAGTTGGTTGTTTATTTTACCTTTCAGTGATAAAATATTGATGATTGTGATTTTGTTAGAAATGTGTGTTTGATCTTTTTTATCATTTTCCTCAATTTTATATTTTCAATAGTATAATCAAGCTTGTTTATAACAAGTCTCAAAACATATTAAATTACTATTAAAATTTATAATATTTTTGTTTTATCATTATTGTTTCATCATTTTTGTTACTTGTTTCTATCATTTTTATTTCATTAAAACTAAAAGCTTTATATATGTTGGCATGAATTTAGTGAATTAATAAATAAACAATATAGTTTAGTACATAAATGTTGATCATAAGTCATTGAATTAGATCTATCGATATAAATTAGTAGAAATACTATACATTTATATATTTAAACAGTCTTTTTTCCATGATTACACAAATGGCTACAATTCTGAGAAAATAAGCGTTTTAATTTCTGATAACTTAATAAAATTAAAAAATCCTGAAGAATACTTAATTAGATTTTAAAAATATTAATTAATGTAGAATTCACTAAAAATTTTTATGTATTCATATTTGCTAAAATGATAAATCCCTAATAACCATCAGATCAAATCAGATATTTAATGGTTTCATTTTGCCAGATAAAGATAATCATATATAGTGCCATAATCTTAGTAATAATAAGGCGTGTTCATAGAACGCAAATGTGTCCAATCAAAACATCGCATCAAAATTAGCTAAAGAAAATAGGCTGTGATCATTTAATTCAGATTTTGATATTTGCAATTTTGTTTATAACTGCAAAAATCAATGGGATGTCAATACTAACTAATGTATAAAAATTACAAAAATAAGTGAAGAGAAAAAAAAATACCTCAAAGTCATGGTCAATTCGATTGAGAAAAGCCCAGAAAAGAAAATACGGGTTTTACTTCAAAAAAGATTAACTGAAGTTATCAGTGAAAGAAAACCTTATGAATTCATTAATTTTTAATCAGCTTTAGTAAAATTTAGAAGATAGGTATACTAACTCATACTGAATCTCATAATTGGTCTATTATTTGTGCCTTTACTCTCTTGTCTTAACAATAAAAGAGTGAATCGAATTCAATTCGAATAATTTTCTGCCGATTCTAATCACTTAGTTTTGTTGAAGATAATCTATATAAATACTACCTCTTAATTTTTTCCAACAATTGACTTTTCGATATTTTTTTTTTGAAAATATTTATACAAATAATTTTAAAAGATAAATTTAAGAACTCATAAACTAAACAGTTTTATTCAAAGCAAAAAATTGCAAAAAATGAAGTCATCGAAAAATAAGTTAAGCGTAACGTTTTTTCCAATCGATTTTTCATTCATATAATATGCTATGAAAGGGAACTTTTTAAATAAAATATTATATTACTCTTGATATTACTCTATTGTTTAGGTATTATAATTTTTCGCCGTACAAGTACAAATATACACGGACAAATAGTTTTTTTTCTTAAATCCAAACTAAAAACCGTTTCATTATAATAGAATTAATATTATTAAAATTTAAAAAATAACAGGAAAATAAAATATTAAGAAAATAAATACCTAAATTTTGGTATTTAAAAATACTGTATTATTTAATAAAACAAGTTAAAAATTTTGAGATTATCCCTTTGATTACCATATTCCATATAAAATCAGTTAACGTTGCTCAAAAGATGGATCCAAAAATTAAGTATATGCCCTAAAATTAAGTATATATCATTATCAATAGCAATATTTTCTAAAATCTTCTCTGTATAATCAATTCTTCACCGTTTTTTATTTTGTTTACCAGTTCTCTGCGTTTTATCTATTGATTAACACATACTTTATCATAATATTCACAACATATCATCTATTACATTGGATATTGTCTAAGGATATAATATATACTGTGTGTTCATTTTATATTAGTCAAACCCAATTACAAATGGTACATGAATGACTTACACAAAGGAAAAAAGAAAAAAAAAATGACAAATCTAAGTAACTTTTCTAAAGAGGAATTGAATAGGGTGGAAAAAAAGGAATAAAACACTCACAATCTCATGTATCAGAAATTGCTTAGATAGGATACAGTTCTCCCAGCAGTTTTTTTGCACTTGACGAATCTGGATGGAAGGGAAGGAGGGAGGAAATACCATGATTACTGTAATGCTCAGATGGAGAGCCTTCATGCCAAGGGCTTATATTAAAAAACAGTGGGATGGGTGGGTCTTAGATTTAGAAATCGGAGAAAGCACTTAGGTGTTGATGAAGTTCCTTGAAAGTCCTTTCCTTCCTCCCAGTGGACTTCTTGAGTGCCCAGTCTCATGTTGCTCTTCCAAATTTCATTTTGCAGGGATTGTGCTCAAATTGTGTGTTGCCATTTATTTTCTATGCTTGACTGGTATTTTAGAATATTATTAGTTTGGGGAAAAAGTAATCCATTATTTTTTCGGTAGACGTCTGTAGTGATCGATATCTCGTGAGGTATCTATCAAACAATTTCAGATTTATGCTCGTTGGAAAGGTGACATTTGACACTAATATATCCTCTTGCGGTTTTTGGTTCGATGAATTCAGTTACGAGTACAAGGTTTTAAAAATGGAAGACAACAAACAGAAAATTCGATACATTTTCGTTTTTCTCTTGTAACGGCGAAAAAGATAGCCGGGTGGCTAAAATTGTGAAAGGTGTTTATCGTCCTATATAACACTGTAACAACCAGTTACGTACAATTTTTGTTTCGTCGATTCCGTTCGGGTATTTTTGATGTTAGAGATGCTCCTCGCATGTGGATACAGCATCGTCGAAAATGTCTATAAAATATCAAAAATGATTGAAGTTAACCGCATGTCAGCGGTCGTAACGATCGCAAGACCTAAAAATCTACATGAAAGCTGTTTTAAACCTTTTTATAAAGTGAATTCAAAAGAAGTTGCATAAAGTTCACTTAAAAATAATGGATTTATTTTTCCCCAACCTAATATTTTAGGATGTTACAAGCAATTTATATAGATCTGCTTTTTTAAAGCTTGCTTCAGTTCTGAATTTTTCCACTGATTTTGTTAAATGCTGAGGATTTTTGACAATTTAAAGCAAATGCGTGTGACATGGGGCAGATGATAAGAAACTGAATAAACTCAATTGAAAAGCTGGTTTAAAACTATAAGTATGTTGCTGAAAAAAGTTTTTATTTACGACAAAATTGATAACGCTAATATATTTTTTTCGTGAAGTCAATGCTAATTAAATACGTTGAGTGTAAGAAAATGCAAAACGTAACGGTGCAAGTTTTGCATTTTCTTATATATATTCTTCATCTGTAACGGTGCATTATGTTTCTTATATATATTCTTCGAATGTAAAGATGTCAAGGTCTCTTATGTATATACAGGTGCAAAAATATAAAACGCAAAGAAATATTTTGCAATCAACCCAGTAAACTATTACTGTCATACTAAATTATTTTTTGACATTAAAATATAATTTTCAAAGAACCAAATATATGTAGCTTCCATTTTATAAAAGCATGCATAAGTTAAATAAAATATATATATACTTTTCTTTTTACTTATAAAATTTTTTTATCAAAATAGTTATGCTTTAATTACACTTCGATGTTTTCTTTCAATTTAAAATTTGAAAGAGAAAACAACTTCTACACATATAATTTCATATTTTCCATCCAATTACATGTGTATATTTGCACATGTAATTGGATGGGAGACATGAAACTACATGAATCAGGAATTACAAGAGTGAAGTTAGTGCCCATTCTCTTTATGGAACATTATGTTGAACTTGAACGAAGCTGTGTTCATTAAGTAGCGTGACACCTTGATATTGCAAAGTAAACAGTGAGTAAAATCATTAGGAATATTATTTTAAAAAACAAGCACCTTCCACAAACTACTTCCAAAACATACGAAGACTGGAATGCATTTTGTTCGAATTTTCTTGGGGGAATTAAAAGACATATTGCAACACAACGTTTAATAAATCTATGAAATGCTTTTTTGATTAAGATGTAAAAATAATGTTCAACTGGAAGAATTGAAAATTCACATTAGTTTTAGAAATCAATCACATTGCATCTATTTTGTTTCGTATTTATAATTTCAAGCCCTATATTTTATAAAAGAAAAACAAACAAAAAGGAACATTACAATGTTTTCTAAACGCAATATCAAATGTGTCTACTGAATTATGTTATTCCTCAATTCCAACAGCAAGAGGTCTAGTCATAGCAAAATTTATAAAGTATGAAGCATCCCTCTATACATCACAAGGAATATAAGGATCTTATCGCGGGAATTCACCAAATTTCAATTAATAAAAACATGTAATATGAATTAATGAAGCACATTTGCCTGATCTCACAGCACATGTCTTTCAGCTTTTGCTAAAAACATAGGTTATAAGATCACGCAAATGTATGGCCATACATTTGCCTGATCTCATATGCTTGGCCAAGCAAACTATGATGGTCTTTCCAAGCTTGCATTAACAATTTAAAAGCTTTGAAAAATTAAATCACCAAAGACAGATCAACAGGAATTTTTAACTTTTTGTTTTAGATGTTGCTATAAAATCAACCATTTTTACTATAAAATCACTATTTTTAACTATAAAATCAACCATACATTTGAGGTATATTTGGTTAAAGGGTGGTACATCGAAAATTTGAATTTTATGTCAACCCTTGAATCATTGAAGTTAAATGTTAAAATTACCAGAAAGTTAAGTATGATTAAAGCGTTTATCAATTGCAGCCATTGTTTTATAAATTAAGTATTAAGTATTACTATTGGGCATCTGATACTAGTTTTCACTAAGCATGTAATTTAGAAACCGGTTACACTTAGATGAAAACAATATTTGAAGGTACTTAGCTTTTGATTTGACGCAACTAACCTTCAGTAAGCAGACACTAGATACTTTATATATATATAATGTGTATGTATATTGTACATATATATGTATGTATGTATATATGCAAAAGAAAGAAATTTAACAACTTAATATTTCAATCCTAGGTTCATTGATGTCAATTAAACAGACATAATTAATTACCTCTTTAACAGATTCTACTACTGTTAGATATTCACTTATATTAAATTTACATGTATATAATGTAAATAATTGATCTTAAAGATATAAGCAAGAGGAAAATATAACTCATAAGCATTGAAGTTCGTATGTCTTAATGGATATTCATATTGTAAATGCAATGAAAGATGGTTTTATCGCGTAAACAATTAAATTACATTCAACTCCTAAACTTGAATTTTTCTCCCTTTCTGTGAAAAGGAAGTAAGTGGGAAATGTATTTCCACATGGAAGATGCGAAAGAATTAGGCGAAATGCGAATTTAGGCTTCTTTCATTTTCTCTGTTCGTAGTTCACGCAGTTTCTATCATGGAATCATACGCTTCACACGTCCAAGGCGAGAAAAGTCATATCAGGAGATTTTTATAGGGGGTTGACATTATCCCCCCTTCCTCTTTCCCTCCCCACCTTGAGACTGTAAGTCTTATCGGGCACGACCCAAATGGATTTCGCATGTAAATACTTTGGGCAGCAGTCTTATCATAAAGCAGGATTAATATTTTTGGTCCTTGTCTTATCTTTTGGTAAGAGTTGGTGCGTGGAAAGCCGTCCTATTCTAGAAGCTTATCTACTCTCGAACTCAACCACGAAAAAGGTTTCGATTGGAACTATTCTTTTTTTTTCCTTTTCATATGTTTGCTTGGTATTTATGCGGCATACATTGCATTTTGTGCCTCGATCTCTGGTTGGCTGCCAGTGAGATACTTCGATGGAATGCAGCATCGAGATTGGCAAAAGCGACGAAATGATGAATCCACGCTTTATTGGGAGAAAAAAAAGAAGCTGTCAAGCGCTTCATTGAATATTTCTAATAAGATATCGTGGTAAAGTCATATCTCAAAACCGTATTTTAAAGTTATCTTCCTCAGACGGTATTTAATCAATTCTACAAATATTTGTACCAATTCATATGAAAGTGAATTGATAAAAGTATCAATTCAGCTGTATATGAAGAATGTATTTTTAAACGGATATGATCCGAGTGAAAGCAATAACTCACTAAAAAGAACACTGTAAAAAGATGCCAATACCTTAGTTGCCACCATTTAAATTGCACAAGAGGCAAAAGAATTTGTCTGAACTTTTAAGGTTTTAGAATTATAAAATTTTTAAAAATGTTTTAAATACCCAAATATAAATAGCAATCTACATGCCATTAAAGATTTTGGAAAAGTATTTATATTTACAATCTATCATTAAAATTATAAATATATATTAGTTTGGGGAAAAAGAAATCCATTATTTTTACGTGAACTTTATGTAACTTCTTTTGGATTCACTTGGTAAAAAGGTTTAAAACAGCTTTCATGCAGATTTTTAGGTCTTGTGCGTTACGACTGCTGACATGCGGTTAACTTCGATCATTTTTGATATTTTATAGACATTTTCGACGATGCTGTATCCACATGCGAGGTGCATCTCTAACATCAAAAATACCCGAAAGGAATCGACGAAACAAAAATTGTACGTAACTGGTTGTTACAGTCTTATATAGGACGATAAACACCTTTTACAATTTTAGCCACCCGGCTATCTTTTTCGCCGTTACAAGAGAAAAACGAAAATGTATCGAATTTTCTGTTTGTTGTCTTCCATTTTTAAAACCTCGTACTCGTCACTGAATTAATCAATCAAAAAACCGCAAGAGGATATTTTAGTGTCAAATGTCACCTTTCCAACGAGCATACATCTGAAATTGTTTGATAGATACTTCACGAGATATCGATGACTGCAGACGTCTACCGAAAAAATAATGGATTACTTTTTCCCCAAACTAATATCATTTCAGTCATCCTAACAATACGTGTATTTACATTGGCATTTTTGACGCAAAATTTATTTAAGTATTCTTTAATTCATAACATTTGTGTGCGTTTCGATTGAGTTTTAATTTTAATCTACAATTTAATAAACATTATTTAAAAATTTTGTGTAATGGCAGTGTGTTTTTTTAAATCAACTATTACAAAATGTCTTGTCGAATCAAAATCATTACATTTATATATTATTTTTAAAATATTTCTCCACAATCTTATTCAATTTAATACGTATTTCATTTTATTAATTATATATATATTTAAGAAATAAATTTGTTTATGTAGTTATTATAATAATAATATATATTTGAATTTAATAAATACTACATTTTTTATAAAAGTTGAAATATTTATGTGAATAATGTCCATAACAACCTTTTTATATAAAAAAATATAAACTGCTTTTCTGTCTTTTACAAATAAAATAATATTTCAAATAAATAATTTAATATTTTAAATTTTAACAAATAGAAATATATAAAATATATATTTGGGTTCAATTAACTCCTTCAAACCTTTATTAAAAATAAAGTTGTAATCGATTATAATTTTTGTTGTAAACTAACATGATATTGTTTCCATTATATTTGAAAACCAAGTTCAACAACATTATAGGTTAACTATCTTATGCATAAAATTACTTCTGAAAAAGAATTACCATTTTAAATATACTATTCTGTAAAAAAGCATGGTTATCAGATGACACACATGGTAAGAATACGAAAAAAGTTTGAAATAACTAAAACGAGGCTTAGGTTATCAAAAAAAAAAAAAAAAAAAAAAAACAGTCACATTATAGTTTAAGTAATGACGAATAACTCTGATAACGCGTCTGTTTCTGACACTAAATTCGATTCGGTTGATTTAAATCTTATGGAAGTCATTTAAATCTTAAAGGGCACAATACATCTTAAATTTCGGATTTCATATTCTTACCAAGTCTCATCTGATAGTCATGCTTTTTTTCTACAGCATAATATATATTTTAAAATGGAAATTCAGTTTCAGGAGAAATTTTATGTAAAAATAGTTAATATTAGAGGATGTAACATTTTCTTATAAAGCAAAACTTATTTAAGAAGAGTAGAGAAATAATTGATAGTTAAATAAATTAGGTGTCATTGAATCAAAAATACCTTAGCAGTGATTGAAATGTTTACTTTTTACTAAATTACTTCATGTTTTTAGACATTATTTTTAAATGAATCAGTTTCACAATAACTATCTCAAACATTGCTTACTCTCAACTTAATAGAGTACATTAACAACTCATGTTCATTTAAATATAAGTTTAATCGAACAATCACGAGGTCTGTTCTTGATACCAAATTTGATTCGACTAATTTACATTGGTTTAAGCCATTTTGCACAATGCATTTTAAATTCTTGATATGCAAATCATTAACTTCAAAGTTTGCTCTTCTTTTAGAGTAAAGTTTTTCCAAATAAAAATAGGTTATTCAAACGCTATTCATTCGAAATGAATATTAAAAATGTATAAAAGGTTTTGAATATTTAATGTTAAATATTATGGTATTAAGTGTTTAATATTAGAATATGAGATATTGAAAGTTTAATATAATAATTTTTTAAGCTTAAAAATGAATCATTTCTAAGGCTGTTTTAATTTTCCTATGCAACTGCTGCTTTTTACATAAGATTGTTTAAATTTACATAAGATTTACATTATACGTATTTACATAAGATTTACGTTATACGTAAAGGATTTAAGCAAAAATGGTTGAGTACCCCAACTTTCTTGAACAATTTAAAACTATTAAACTGCTGTTAATAATTGAGTTAAAGCCAATGAAGGAAAAATATATAATTGTAAAAAAATATATATTATTTAAATTTCCCAATTTCTTCATGATTTAGGATAAATTTGTTAATAATGAGCTTATGTATGTTTTTTACAATTATTTGCTATAATTGTAAAATGTAGTGCTTATATAAGTATCATATGTAAATGAGAAAAAAATGTAGTTTTAGTGTAAGAAACTTACTATGAAATAATTACTTTTTAATTAATTAAAATTATTTTATTCAGGGTTATGCTTAGATGAAAGAATTCATGCGATAATTAAGCTACATAATAAACGTTTTCTTTATAATATCTTTAAATCAAAATTTATTTAGATTACAAAAAAAAAGATGTATATTTTTATTTTTACAAGCAAAATGCGTAATTTATACTCCTGCAGTTCTTTCTATCATACTGTAGTTCTTATAGTATAAATTTAATCCTATTAAAATTAGAGAATAAACCCGATGCAAATCAAATGAACGATTGAACGAAATTTCTTGTTCATATATATGTTACAGAATTTTATTATTTTACTTTGTTTGATTTATTTGAATTGCTTTTTGCAAAATAATTATAAATTAAGATTCTACAAAACTATAATTTAATAAAATATTCATGAAGCAAAATCTTCTTTGTTTAGTTATAAAAGTTCAAAAATGATCTTTAAATTAATGAAATTAAACAGTTTTAAAATATTTAAATAACACTTTCTATTGATAGTAATAAAATGATAGAAGTTCATAAAAAATAACATTTATAATTAACATTTCAGGTTGATTCAAAGATATGATGTAACACAAAAATTAATTTCATCTGTCATATAGGTGATAAATATTTGGCAAAAATTAAATGTAGCTATTTTTATATTCTTGAAGAAACATTTTATCAATTAGTGGGAGCAATTTTTTAAATTTATTTTTGTTAAATATATGAAATTATAAATTGCAATATGGGTTCTATACTTTCTATGATAATGTTAATAAATAAGAAAGAAAGATAATGCATTTAAAGGTAAAAAACTAAACTACGTATTTTTATGTTATTCTTTATTAAGACCATAAATTGGCAATTCATTTTTTAGGAAATAATTTTCCATTAATATTTTCTGTAGCGTATAAATCCACATGTTTAAAAATGTAAATAAATTCAAAACTGTAACTGTGTATGTATATTATTTGATTATTGATGGTAAAAAATATAAAAATTTTAATATAAATTTAGCATGTATGTCAAATTATTCAAATTTTCTGTAAAATAGTTAGTGAATCATCAAAGATGTCAAACTATACTTGATAATTGAATGCATTTTTATAGACGCCTTGCTTTCAAAATTTATACATTTTTTTCAGGTGTCACTGAAGCTCATTTGAGTGATTTTTGTAGATTGAGCTAAATCCTATTTTTGAATCATTAGTCACACGTGTGCTATGTGAATAATGAGGCTTATCGCAACAGCCTGAGACAGCGTCTATGCGCACAGAGAATAATTAGCACTTATGCGCAGCTCAAGGAAGCAAACTTTATCTTCTGAAAACAGAAAGAACTCCATATCTCAGATTTACAGGCGAAAAAAAAAATAAAAGCGTAAATAAGAAATATCGTGCAAAAAAATGCACTTTCAAAGTCGACCCTTTGCTGCCGGCATATAGATTATAAAAAAAAGTAAAAAAAAAAAAATTATTTAAAAAAAAATGTGAATGCGATGGATTCGTGTTGTTTTCAAAATATTTTCTTTTCAATTTTTCTATTTAGAACGGCTCTTTTTTTTTTTTTTTTTCGGCATCCTCCACCCCGGCAAGAATTTCGTTTGGAAAAGTGTTTTTCATGCTTCAAAGCTTCTTTTAATCTGTCGACTGGTTATCTTGAGGAAAATATGCACATTCTTTTGATGTATTTCATATAATCTGTGATTTAATAATTGAGAATGCAAAATGCTGAGATAACAAATTGTCAAATGTATGTGAGTCATTCGTTAAAATAATATATAAGAAAACGGCGGGCATTTTAGAATGGTAAAATAACTTACTTATTAATGTAGAATCTTATGAAGATGGTGTAAATAACTTTCTTAAGAGTTATAGTAAAACAATTATTTTAAGCGAAAATTTTAAGGAAAACTTGATAATAGCAAAAGTTAAAATAACTGCTTCTCTAGTTAGTAAATTCTATTATGTTTTAATAATTTATTAGGAATGTTAAAATAATAGAAACAATTATAAGAAATGCAGATTTCATTTTAATTTGTATCATGGTTATGTTTGATTATTTTGATTTTTGTGCAATTATTATAGAGTAAACACTCAATTATCCACAAAATTTAGTGATCCGTTATTGCAGATGAGCCAATTTCGCGGACAATCCATAAAATTGAGAAAAAAAAAGACAGATAAATATGAATTTGAACAGCTTAAGCAGTTCATAATGACTAACCTAAATACACTTATTACTTGAGAAATAATAAAAATAATCATTACTTAGGAAATTTTTGATAATTTATTCGTTCAAAAAAGCAGTAAAAAGTTGTTGTTATTGTTTCTAATGACACTTGACAACGCCAAGCCTGCCCGTCAGAGACTAGGCGACTCAAATAATTGAATATAGGAAGGTTGTAATATATTGAAAAAAATCTGAGTTTTAAAACATTGATTTCATGTTTCCTACCACATTTCTTCTAACATTGTTGATATCTTTGCTTTCCACTTTAATATAATAGATTTAAGTAGCTGTTTTATATCCGAAATTTCAAATAACACTGTCAGTTTTTAAGAACATTTCTTGTGACATGTGTTGTTGTTGTTTCTGATGACCCTTGGCAACGCCAAGCCCTCCCGTTTGAGACTAGGAGATTGAAGTCAGAGAGAGAGAGCGCCTTCTATTTTTGAATAGAGCACTCTCATACGAAGGTGGAAGTGCGACTTGTGGCTCATAGA
Organism: Latrodectus geometricus; assembly: GCA_026290005.1. Classification (NCBI taxonomy): domain Eukaryota; kingdom Metazoa; phylum Arthropoda; class Arachnida; order Araneae; family Theridiidae; genus Latrodectus; species Latrodectus geometricus. The sequence continues at coordinate 46,465 of JAPDSC010163139.1, forward strand.
TGGCAGCACCATCTGAATCTTCAAATTTAGAAATTGAAACCAGAGAAGAACCATAGCTTGGCTCCAACTACCCCTAGAGGTATTAATTTGGAATGAGAACATCGAGGACATTGCGATCCGACATATTTTACGTAACCCAGTCGCCATTAGTGAACACGACGGATCTTTGGCTAATCCGGGATTCGAACTCACCACCATTTGGAAACGAGAACGACACCGTAACCAATCTGGCCACTGGGAGCCAGTAAAAAGTATGCATATATAATGAAATGTTTTCTTCAGCAATTGAAATTTTTGGAATTTAGTTGCCAATAACTTACCTCACTTGGATAATTCACTCTGAAATAATCAAGAGCTAACTGCATTCTATATTCACATTTTTGTTATTCATATTATTGTTTCGATTTCGAAAGGAATTCGACAAAGTTTTCTGCTTTGTTCTTTTATTTGCTTAAAAAACTAACACAAAAAGTATTGATTCCATATAGATTAGAAGTACTAATTTAAGATTTTACGATTTTTGTGATAATAGTTTGTTTTATTTATGGCAATTTTGATTTTCATTTACAAAAAATTATATTTAAGCAGATCGTCTAATGATGCATAACAAACTTCATTTTCATAAGAGAAATGAAAAAATAAATTTGCTTATAGTAGTGAATGGTCAGTGTTTCTTCTCAACTACAAACCAAATTGGATTTCAGGTTTCTTCTTGCGCAATTTTCAGGTGAGTGCTTGTGAAGTTTCTTGCATTCTTTTTTTATGGCTTTTACAAGCCATGAAAGCTTAAATACGACTCAGCACCACCAATAGCTCTCTTACATCAAGATTATCATTACAGGTGTTTGAAAACGTCCTATGATAATCCTTCCGAGACTTCCAATAGTTTTTCTAGATTAGTCGTGATGGTTGTCCTGACAACGCCAATATTACAAAAGCTATCATTCGTTAGGAAAATCCTTCCAAGGACTTCCTAATGACAGTCCTTTTGAGATTTTGAATAGCTTTTCTGAAGGACTATTATGTGGCTCATCTGTGTTACAAGAGCTTTCAATTATTAGATAATTTTCTTGAAGGACATCATAAAGGTAGTCTTTCCGAGACTTAAGGATTTTTTTCATAACTATTATTCGGTAAATGTGCTTATAACAGCCATATTCCAACAGTTTTAAGTCGTTAGAAAGCTCTTTCCAAGGATATCTTTATGATAGTCCTTCCTAGATTTTGTATAGCTTTTCTGGAGGGCTATTACGTAATGGACATTCTTACAACAGCTGTATTACAAGAGCTTTCAGGAGTTAAATAATTCCTTTAAATCTATCAGTTAGGATGTCCTTAAGTTAATGATAGAAATATTAAAGTAAGGTAGGACATCCTTATAATACTCTTTCCGAGACATTAGATAGTTCTTCTCTACGAATATTATGCAAAAAATATGGTTATAATAGCTGTATTACAATAACTTTTAGCTATAAGGTTATCCACTACTCGATGATAAAAGGCGGATTACTTGCAATTAAAATTGAAATATTCATTTTCATAATATTAAGATATTACATTTTTGGTGTTTTCTTTATCTAGGAACATTTAAATTATGTGCAAAATTAAGTAAAAAATACAATTTTTCTTTGTTGCCGATAAAGTAACTTTATTTATGTTGATAAACATTAATGTTCTGTTTAGTGTTTTTTGATGAAAGACTATTTTTAATTGACGTTTATGTTTAATAAAGAAAATTTAAATATTTAGCTATTTTATTTTGCCAATTTTTATCTCACTTTATATATTTTGTCATTTAGGAGACAGTTACTAGATACATTTTTTAAAAGCATTACACCATAATTTTTAATCGTACGGTTAATGGACGAATTGCAAACTTCTCGACAAATATCTGTACCACATCCTTGAATGAACAATATCCTTAGTTTATTTAATCCTTTGGGTACATTTAACGAAAAGTGAGACTCGTCTCATCCCTCTCTCTCTCTCTCTCTCTCTCTCTCTCTCTATCTCTCTTACTTGCTTACTTCAATACAATATTATCTTCAAGTAATTTTGTACTCAAAGGGTTAATATTTAAAGCTATTTCAAATACTACGCTTTTTTTTTCTTGATTATTTGTATTAGATGATATTCTTGCCTCAGTTAATTTAAGTAATAGGAAAATATAGTTCATTCAATAATTATCTTACAAAAATGAAAGTCGGAAACTAGAATAAAAATTTTAATAAGACCTTAGAAAGCAAAAGTAAAGTATGACATGAAAATTAACTTTAAGAACCTTATAAAATATTCTTAAACATTATCTTACTCTATTTATTGAAAATAATAATTGAAAATCAACTGCTAATATTCAAAATTAAAGTATTAAACCTAACTTTTAACGAAATTGTAAAAACTCCTCTAGTTTATCATCATTATAATCATATCTCTTTTATTTACATTGAAACCAGAAAATAAGAATAGTATTTAAAAAAAATACAAAGCAACATGCCTCTATTTCTTTTAAAAACTTACAACATTTTTAGTTGTTTAAGCATTGAAAGAATTTTTTTAAACAAAATATGTTCGAAGAGGGGGCAGAGGAAGTAAATTCTCAGAAAATATGTTACTGTCAACATTTTTGCAAAGCAGAGCGCTCTCCCAAGTTCGATATGCATCGCGAATGCCGTGTGTTTGATACAGAGGGAGAAAGAGACGGTCCAGTGATACATCATTTCGGAGACAGCTCTACCGCTGATTTTTCTCGGGGACTTTTCCAAAATTGCAGTGAGTATTTTAAAAGTCTATGTTTACAGAAAAAATGTGATGCACCTTTAAAGTTTATCCTCATAAAATAACGAAAGTAATACCAAATAAATAGAAAGTTATTTATTTATTTTTTTAAATATATAAATAATATTTTACTTATATATTTAAATTAAAAAAATATTTTATTACAAATGGAAAGTTATTTATTTGTAGTAAAATATTTTTTGAATTTTTAAATAAACAAATTAGATTTCTTGAATTTATTGTAAATATCATATTTGCTTATAATACATTCTTTTAAAGGAAAAAAGCTATGAAGCAATTGAATTTTGTACAACAGCTGCAAGAAATCAGCTCTTGTAAAAACATCTTAGGGAAAATAAGTTAAAAACACATCAATAAATTTATTCTATTGATTAACGGAAAGTTACAAACAAAATTCTGTCAGAAAATGTTAGAATTAACTTCAAAACTAGAAGAAATTTAAATTATATCTACCCATTATGGTTCTAGACTTCATGTTAAATTATGAAGTTTATCATATTTAAATACACAAAATACATAAATGTATCATGTAAATGGTAAGCTTGTAAGCCGAAGAAAATAAATCTGAATTTCAAGTTGAATTATTAAACAAATGAAAAATTCATTTATTTTACATCTTATAATAGTTTCACAGTAAATAAGATTAAACAAATTAACCAATAAATTAAGTTCTAGCTAAGTATTTTTTAATTGCTGCGCTTTATAACAATAAATATATTTACAAAAGCAAAAAATAATACAAGAAATTTGTTTCATTATAATACTTAATATAGAAGTGAGGTTAAAAAAATACTTTTATGAATCCACTTCTACAAAAAATTTTGAAGGTTGTGGAAAATATTTTTTTTATATAATTTCATATACCTGAATTTATAATAAATGAGAAATCACAAAAAATATTTATACTTCATTTTCATTGTAATATACACACACACGGGCATTCTCATTTTTCTGTATAAAGTTACTGTAAATGTTTTTTCACTGTAAGCCTCGTATGTTAGCGGAGAAACAAACACATATAATAACTAAAAAATATAACTAAATTAAAACTAAAATCATAATATGCATATTCGTATCTTTTATTATGATTATATTTACATTATAATTCCCATGAAGTAAATTAGTAACAATTAGAATTAACTTGTTAAAAGATAGAACCTCAAAATTACTAACTAGAAGTGATCAAGGCAAACTAATCAGGTACGGTCAGGGCAAACTAGTATTATATGGCACAAATAATTGAAAAATTGGACAAAAAAGTAAATAAATAAATAAAAAATTGAAAGTCAAAATTAAAAAAAAATATCTTATATATTTCGATGATGGTTGAATAAAACTGAGCTGAATAAAATGTTAAAATATGTTTGATTGTAGGACGCATCAAAGCAAGTAGAATTTTCTTAAATTTGAAGATATTGAGTAAAATTACACAGCTATAAAAATTATTCGGCTTAAAAATGACTAAGCTTTTTCTTAAAAACTCTCTATTAAGTATGAAAAAACTGCTCAAGTACAAAAATATTAGAGCATTATTTATGGTTAAATAATCTTGGACATTTATCAAATAATAAGATTTAAATTTATTTATTCCCAAATAATTTTTCAATAAATAATAAAATTATTCACTAACAAAAATCTTATATTATTAATGAATTACTTAAATATGTAGAATAAATAATAAAAATAGAAGTAATTTTATTATTAATTAACAAACATTTTTACTACATATTACTGAGCAATTTGTATTAACCGAATTCAAATGTTAAATTTGAATTTGATTAATTTTAATTGAATTGTATTAGAGTTAATGAGGCATAATAATATTTAAAATTCTTAATAGTCTTGTATATATTCGTATATGTAAGAAAATTAAGAATTCATATTTTTAAAATTAAAAATACTATAGATAAATATTTATTTGCAATTAATATAATATATAATATATATTATACTATATATATTAATATAATATATAAATAATAAATAATTAAACAAATTATCAAGATTTTTTAATACTATAAGTATATAAAAGTATTTATATTTTCAATAATAAGCACATTTTTACTATATTAGTTTATTAAAACATTGTTTAAAACAATGATTACATGTATAATTATTTATGTGAATAAAAAATAATATTAATAACATTTGTCCACACACACAAAGTGCTTGATTATAGTAATTAATGTATCTATACAATGAATATATCTATACAATATGAAATTAGTGTAATCCATTTTAAATGATTTATTATAAGAAAGAAACGCTTTTGTTACGACGCAAAATAGGCCACACAACTGCGTGAATTACGTAAAAATTCCCTAGTCGAAAATCCCTCGCACCGTTTCTTTCCCCACTGACAGTCTACAACACCGGAAGCGACATACAGTTGACAACAAATTCAATTACACTACCACCCCTCAACAGCCACTTAACACCCTGCACCTCCCAGTAGGGAGCCAAAGGGAATGAAAAAAAGTCCCGTTTCCCCGCAATCCCCTCAGTCATTCCTCCGCCTCTATTTATAGATCCCATTCCACTTCGTCCTTCCTTAACTGATGGTGCCGATTGTTGGGTGGAAAACGGTAGCAGAATTCCCTCATCACTTTTATCCCTAGCTGTGATCTGGTCACGGGTTAGTGAGCAGCGCTCAGTCGTTGAGCCCGGGTGCCGACTCGCTCATTAAGAGCATTTAAGAGTTGTTGCAACTCCGCTTCACAGGGCAATACGAGCTCGCTCGCGAGATCGTATCTGAGTCAGAGTGCTGATGTAGACGTTTTTATTTTCCCGTCTTCTGGTAATTTGTTGTTGTCTCTGTTTATATTCTGTGTTTAAAGAGTTTAAAATCTGCTGGTTAGATTTGAATGGCTTGTATTACGAAATACTTTTTTTCAGAGATATTATTAGATAACTAAATGATAATTAGGTTTGAAATCGAAGACGCTGTTTTGCTTCAACTTAAGTAATTATCTTTGCATTACGACGCATATTTATGATCTGTCACCACAAGTGCTGATATGCTGGCTGATGTATGATCTTGAAACTACCATCAACTTATTAACATTAAAAAAAGGTTCTCATTAGCTTCATGAAAGGCCTAACTATTAGGAGAATTATGGGAAATAACTTTCCAGAAATTTTATCCAATTGATAATAATCGCAACTTTAAATATTTCATTATTCAAATCTTAACAAAGTCATCAATCTCAAGGGCCATACCTTTTCTTATATACAACTGAATCTACTGAGAAACTAATAAATTTTCTATTGGTCATTCAATTCAGAGTATAAATATACAAAGACATAAAAAGGATTTCGACCTATCGAGTGATTGAAAATTTGATGGGCAAATTTAATAAATTAAAAATTAAATTTTGAAACATCAGTCATGGAATAATTGAGTATTTTCTTGGCTACATGCAAGAAAATGGAGGAAAGGTCTTTATAACAAATGACAATGCAGTAAACAAGTCTTCATCGAAATTACCATGATAAAAAGTTTTTACGGTGCTATAAGTTGTGAAGATTTTGCGGCTTTATAGGAAATAACGGCACGTGCAGCAAATAACGCAAACCCTTTTCAATTTTTTTATTGTAATTAATTTCATGACAGCAACTAACAATACAAAACTTCAGCAATTGTAAAAATCCTCAAAAGTCATGAATTATTTTTTGCTCTTCCGTAAGATTCTCTACAAACTAAACTTAAAAATATTCCTGCTATTTATTTGAAGCATTATGGGCTAGTTTAATTTTATATTTTTTTTAATTATCTATAGTTTATTTATGTACTTTTAGTTAATTTTTAAATTTTACGCAGTTATAAAATAATATTTTAAAGTATGTAGAATTTAAAAACTAATATATGAAACAAAATATTTGAAAATCAATGTGAAATATTCATTTTTTGTTAGAAATAAAACAAATTATATCTATCAAGAAGTTTTCTACCAAAAAAAGTAAATAAGGTTTAATAATCAAAAATTAAACGAGTTTTTATTACTTTATTAATGCAATGAGAAAATTGTAATCCCAATTTAAAAGAATAATTGAAGATAATTAATTTGTTTCTGATTATGAATTCGATGGATAAATCTATACATATAAAGAATTATTATTAAGCATTGCAGTTTGGTTTAAATTTCTTTCACATAAGACAAAAAAATCAAATTAAAAATTTATAATTTTGCATAATAAACTATTAATGTTTAAAATTTAGAAAAAGGAAATTTAATTACTTTGAGATTCAATTCATATATTGGAATAAATGTAATAATACTATTTGAATTAAAGACAAATATATATACATTTATTAAAATAAAGCAAAAACAGTCGTAATTAAGTAAGAAAATTATTTTTATTTTATAAAACAGAAACTTTAATAATTTATAAATTAAAGAAAATGTATTTGAATGAAAAATTTATTCAGTCTTACATAATTAAAGATTCCTGTAATATTTAAACTTCAAATATTTTCAGTTCTATTATGTTTGAATGAAAAAATTTTCAAATTAATATTTTAAATGTAACTAATTGTTCAACAAAAAATTACATAGAATACAAAAATTTGAATATGTTAATTATAACCATGTTAATTTTGAATTAACATGGTTTTGAAAACAATTTATAATAATAAAGACATTTTACTTTCAGCAGAGCAAAATCCGTAATTGAATTTTACTAAAAAAAATCCTTACTACTGTTTCTAAATATTGAAAATGTTGCTTTTTCGACAATTTTAATCAAATTTTCACAATCAATTGAGAAACCATTGATTGAAATTGTGATGATCAAAATTAAATCCTCGTCTATAGAGAATAAAGTATCAATACAAATAAGAACCCCCGTCACTTCTTTGTCGCGCTGAAAAGGAGGTAAGAAAAAATTGGAGGGTGGAAAAAAAAAGAAAACTGATTCTTTTATCATTTACCTTTTATCGGGTAAAATTTCCAAGGGAGGAAAACATGAAGAAAAAAATCGAGGACTTGTGATAGGCTATAGCAGGAGGGCGAGGGGCATAATATGACTTTTTCCTCCCCACAGTGTCTCCAAAAGCAGTGTCGAAAAAAAGAAAAAGTACGCATTGGGGAAGTGTGATAATCACGGCTGATTAGTTCGCTTGCCTCATGATTCATCATATTCTCACTAAGATATGATATATATAGATATATATTTATATCCCGTTTTTCGGGCAGGAGGGTGAAAATGGGCAGCTTTTGCCCGGTTTTCATACCCATGTGGGTTTTTCCTTCTTTCATATTATATGATATTACTATCTTTCGTGATCGAGTGAAATTTTCTTTTCTTTAGATTATCGTTTGCTTGGCGCCATGACTGGCGATGAAAAAATATTTTCGGTCCGTGAGTTTTTTTGAAGATAAAGTTTTGGCACAAGAAGTTGTATTCAGGAATTCTTCCTGTTTTGTAAGAGAAATCACAACTGGTAAGCTTTGTTTAGCTTTTTATAAGAACCTTTATACTGGTGTTTTAGTTCTTTTAGCTCGCTGTAGAGATTTAGATAGTTGAAAAAGAACAAAATAAAATGACACACAATGTATAATACTATCCTCATAAGGAAAAAAATTTTTTGATAAAATAATTTTTTTTAAAAGGGAATATGTCATGCATAAAATCTGTTAAAATTATGAAACTAAACTGATAATTATATTAAAATTCAATTTAATTATATAATTTATATTTTAAAATAGATATATTAATTCTTATTTTCAAAAAATTATTAGAGGATGTTTAATAAATGTTTAAACATCTATTTTTTCAACTTTAAACTGAATTATTTATCTCCAGACGAGTAAAATAAAAAAAATGTAAACGAGCAAAAAAGATGTTAAATTACCTTAGACATTCCACATAAATTAAACTATATTCTGTGGCTCAACCACCCCCAAAAGGTTAATGCCTACAGTGCTCATATATGTTTTTTTGATCTAGAGTCCATGGATGCAAAGCATATTTCCCGATTAAGTGATCAGCCTAACGCAAAATCTTCAGTACTTAACTCCCAAGTATGCCTGGTACTCAGTCAACCTTGTTCAACCTAAGTATCGAGCCTAAGTTCTGTTGTTATTTGACATATTAAGAATACGTTTTTGTATTTTAAAATATTAGGTTGGGGAAAAAGAAATCCATTATGTTTACGTGAACTTTATATAACTTCTTTTGGATTAACTTCGTAAAAAGGTTTAAAACAGCTTTCATGTAGATTTTTAGGTCTTGCGCGTTACGACTGCTGACATGCGGTTAACTTCGATCATTTTTGATATTTTATAGACATTTTCGACGATGCTGTATCCACATGCGAGGTGCATTGCTAACATCAAAAATACCCGAACGGAATCGACGAAACAAAAATTGTACGTAACTGGTTGTTACACTCTTATATAGGACGATAAACGCCTTTCACAATTTTAGCCATCCAGCTACCTTTTTCGCCGTTACAAGAGAAAAACGAAAATGTATCGAATTTTCAGTTTGCTGTCTTCCATTTTTAAAACCTTGTACTCGTAACTGAATGAATCAAACAAAAAACCGCAAGAGGATATTTTAGTGTCAAATGTCATCTTTCCAACGAGCATAAATCTGAAATTGTTTGATAGATACCTCTCGAGATATCGATCACTACAGATGTCTACCGAAAAAATAATGGATTATTTTTTCTCCAACCTAATATTTATCTCAATTAGTAACCACTGATAAACATTAGTGAAATTGAATTCTCACAAAACATCACTGTTGAAAACATTATAAGCTCAAAAAATAACAAAGTGGTACTTACTTTTAAGTTTTTGATTCATATTTTAATATAACGAGCAACACAAATTTATTTACTTTGACTAAAATAGTGAAAAATTTTAAATTATTTCATGATAAATAATCTCTTGATTAAATGAAATTGTAAAATACAAAAATATTTTAATAAAAACGTATAATTTCTATTAAAATATTATTAAAGAAATGCTTTTAGAAAAAATTATTTGATGGAAATAAGTTAATAGATATTAACTATTTTAATTTCATTTATTAATATTTTATTAAAATTAGTTTAAAGATTTATTGAAATAAAAACAGTTAAAGGAAAAATTAAAAAAATTCTTTAGCAATAGAGAATGTCTTTTAGGACTTAAATGTCGAAATTTACGACCACACAAACATAAAAAACTATTTTTTTTTTCAAAAAATTATTAATTAATAATTTATTTATTTCAAGGTAATATTTGAGGCAAGTGGAATTCAAAATTAATATAAATAACACTAATAGAAATCAAATATTTTACGTGTCTAATATTGTCTTTATAATAATGCACATAATTTTAATTTATAGTGATGCACTGATAAAGTCTCATAACTACAACAAAAAATGGATGTTTAATTTTTTTTTTTTTTTTTTTTTTTTTTTTTTGGAAAAAAAATTAAAAAGAAAAAATTGTTCCAGTTCCAAATTTTTCTCAGTTTTAGATCTTGTTAGAGAATTCTTAAGGAAAATCAATAATTAAATATTCCCTTTTAAATACGAAGTCTACCAATGCTATAATGTTTTAAAATTGAAAATTATTAACTCTTGTTAAAGTATTGATGAAATTAATGAGACAATATTGATGAAAAAAATCAAAATTCTTTCGAAAATTATTGTTTTGATTTGTGAGGGACTAACAACATCTCATGAGCTTTTTGCAATCTACTATAGAAAATTATTTATTGGAAAAAGGAGTCTATAACTCTCACGGTTTAACTTTAAAGTATGGTATCCACAATAAGAGGTAGATAAACAGGAAAGTTTTTTTAGCAAAGTATGTTTCGATATAATAACTAATTAATTTTTTTTAAATAATATCAGTTATAAACATTTAAATATATATTTTTTTGGAGGTTCGACTGTTTAATTAACATCTATCATTACCAAGATTTGTTGATTGATTCATTAGCATTGACAAGATGATTTTTCAATCTTTATTATAGAAGACAAGATCATTTACCTACTTGAGAATTTTTAATCAACTTCAAAATAATTGATTCGATTAAAATTTACATGAAAAAACAGATTTTACGTTGCTAAATTTTTTTTATAAATTAATCTCGAACTACCACTAGCTCTGTTTTATTAAACTAGAATTAATGCACGTTTTACAAAAGAAATTTTGATACAAAGAAAAAAGAAAGGAAGATTATACAAAAATTAAAAGAGAATTTTCTTAGAGCTGGCTGATTTCTTAAAGTTTTATATATTGTGATTATCTATACTCTATAGATTTCAGGCAGCAGAAATTTATATAAATTTAAAATCAAAGTATCTTTTTAATTAATCCGATTCGGGTATCACATCGATGACGTCGATAGAAAGCCATTGTTTTACGAACTTCACAGCCAGTATCCAGTTTCTTGACGAAAACTGCCTTAATAAGCCCTCAATGAAACGTTGCCAACTCCCCCTCGTGATCAAGAGCATCCACCCCCCACTTTTCAGAAAACCCCACCCCCACCATTCGTCTCCACTTCGAGATCACCTTCAGCGATATAAAATCAAGGAAAAGGGAAAACCTCCGGGGACCATTAGACACAGGGTCCGCATCAGATAGACGCTGAAGAGAGATGGAACGAAGTCGGGGGATGGGGAGAGGAGGTGCTATCACTTCGGACTATCTCGAGGGGTGGAGGAGGGTACCACGCAGGACGTGACTGAACTGGGGGGAGGGTGGACGGTGTTATCGGGGTCCACGGAAGAGGAGGGTTCCACCTTTCGCCAATCCATCCATCATCGGAAAGGCGAGAAAGATCAGAGTGTCGTATTAAATAGAGCAAGGATACGGGACTATGGGGGTGGTGGGAGCGATATTCTTGATTTCCACCGCCCCCTCATCGCCCACTAGTGAGAAGCTGAAGATGTTTGCTTGGATGCTTCTTCTTTTTTTTTTTCAAGAAGAGATTTTGTAATTGGAAGACTCGAACTGCTTTTATACTTTTAATCCCAGTTTATTATTCTTAAATTTAATTTATAAAAAAAAAACACAAAAAATTAAATTACCAAATTAAACAAAATATCTAGATTTTAATTTATTTCGTGTTTGGTTCTAATCATAACAATTTTAAAATGAAAAAAGTTAAAAAATATTTCTTAACTTGAGTAGCAATTTCAGAATACTTGGATGGTTTTTAAGTCTAGACATTTTAAGCATATTTAAGTAGAACATCTTATTCAGTCTTTAATAAATTCTTTTCAGACAAATCGTGAGCTAAATCAAACAGTTTGAGCAGTAAAAAACCATATACTAAAAATTCCGAGAAAAAAAAATGTTTTATTTAATAAGTCAAAGTTAAATATATAAATCGTTAGCTTGAAACAAAAGTAGATGGTAGAATAGTATTTAAAATAAGTAACTATTTTCATACAGTGAAAACAAAGCTTTCTTTCATTATTTCAGTTTACTTTCAACAATCGTTGTAACTGCAGTGATCAGATGATCTTAGCTTGTGTTTCTCTGGCCAAGTTGGAGTTGAATGGTAAGTCCTCTTAATATCTTTTAGGTTAAAAGTTCATAGGTACGATTCTCATCTTCAAGGATGCGGCATAAAGGTCAATAGAAGACACATTTGAAAGACATTTGGACATCTCCAACGCATTTTCTTTCCAACGCATTCAATGGAGGGTTTTTAATATATAGTGGACTGTATTCACACACGAGTCGAAAAAGAGGAAACCTTGAAACTTTTCAGACATATATGCAAGAATTGTAAGCGCGACATCCATATCCGATTATTTAACACCTGTTGGGATCGAACCTGGAAACTTCAACTTCATGTTATTACAAGATCAAAGTAAGGGATGGCCTTTACTTGAGGATGTCTCCTCAAGTATAGTTTCTTACTATTTTGTTATTGTTACGCCAATTTGGATACTTATATATGATATTACTATCTGATATTATGATATTACTATATGATATTACTTTCAATTCATGCCACCGTGTATTCAGCGCCATCTTGTTTCGTCAAACATGTACGAAAACACGCTTGGTGGAAAAAAAATCGTTAATTTTTGCAAGAATGTTTTTCCCAAAATAAGTTGGTCATTAATGTTTATAGTTGATCAAAATTCATTTTAATCAGAAATAATAATCAAATTAGCTTACTAATGCAAAAAAAAAAAAAATTACAGAGTAACACATAAAAGAAGCAAACCAATTACTCGAGATTTTAATTGTTTCATTAAGTAATCAGCGAATTATTTAGAAATCAATCTTAAAAGTATGCTGACTTTTCATATTTCCTATCCAAAATGTGTTATTTATGTGTTTAGAAGGGCAATTAAAGCTTAGTTTATAAAGTTAAATACTTTTATGAATCTTTAAGTAATAACAAAATTCCACAATATTGAATTCTGATATTATAGTTTAAAATTTTTGTGTTTAATATTTTATTTAAATAATATTTAAAGATTAAAGTATGGTTTTGAATATAAATTACTCAATATTTTACAAAAAATTCTCATTTATAATGATGAATTATAAAGTACTTAAATTATAAAAATAAATTACAAAAAATTAATAAAATTTTATTATGATTCTAAAATTGTACTACAATAAAAGTATATTTTAATATGGAGTTCTGAAACATGGGTAAATTTTAAAAAAATTTGGTATACAAATATTTAAAATTTATATTATTACAATACTTAATAATATGACATTGAAAATTTTGCTAGTTTGTTAGTACTCCTATTTGTTTAATCAGGATTATATTATAGTTGTTACCTAAATTAAATTATGTGAAAAATAAATACGGCTGCCGAGAAAAAAATTATTTATTAAGTTAGTTTGTATGATAGGTTTCGGCTAATTATTTATGTTGTCGGTAGCCACTAAAACACAGCTAATCTAATAGGAATTTTGATTTACAAATAAATACGGCTTTACACGTTTTCTTCTCTGCGTGCCAAACTGTTTAAGGATTTTGAAACCCAAAGAATATGTTGTATAACTTTAGAAACACATATTCTTTACAGCAATATGGTTTTTAGCAGAGAATATTTAATTAGTGATGTGACAGAATAGTTCTATTGAAAACTCACAATTTCGGTGAAATATTTTATTTGATATTGATTTTTATATTTAGATTGATGGAAATATATTTTCTGTTTCAATTATCTATATGAGTGATAAAATTTATAAAAAAAAAGAATAAAATTCTGTGTTGATATCATCATAAGATATAGAAATTTATTTATTAGTAAATAAGTAAAAATAAATAAGACTTTTTTAATAAGTTTTATCAAAAGTTGTTCAAATGGCGAAATGCATCAATTAAGTTTAGAGTAAATAACGTAAAATATTGAGCCAGATTATAGAAAAATAATAAAAACTATTTTTTACGTTTTGTAATATCAAATAAAAGTAAATTTACAATCTTAAAAACATTCTATTATTTAAAAACAAATTAATTTTTTCCCCGATCCGTTTAGTTTATTCTTTAGAGATTAAATAACAAAATATTCATATCCGATATTTTTTTTAATTTTGATTCTTGAAAGAACTTTAACTGTTAAAATAATCATACCTTATGATATCTTTATTTTATTGAAAATTTAATATTTGAAATAAGTAAAAGAAATGATTCGCATTTGTAATTATCCATATAAGGTGTTGATAAATTATTCATTTCTCTATAAATACTGTTTTTTTCATTAATTTAGCAATTCATTGGGTGGTGATACTGTAAAATAAATTATTTATAAATTATGGAGTGAGATAATAACGAAAACTGCTAATTTATATGAAAAGCTTCGATATATATTTCAATTAATGATCCTGAACAGAACAGCTTTTGTATTTAAATGTTCTGACATTCGATAATCTTTAGGAGCGGTGCCTGAGAAAATGAGGGAAAAAAAGGGAAATTTTCCAGCAAAATTAGGAGAAAAAATTCCTACAATACATTTTAATACTGCTTTTACGGAATTATTTATCAGTTTCAGTTAATTAATGGAATGTAACAAACGCAGAGGTCGCACTTTTAAAATTGCGATTTAAAAGCATATCTATCAATAATTCCCTTTTTTCACCCCCAAACTCACTCTTTTCCACATTTTTTTTCTCGCCAATTTGTTTCAAAACAACATTTTGGCGACTTTTTTTTTATTATTAGTAATTAACACACCGAATTTTCGATCAGCTCTGATATTAATGAAAGGCTACTTTTTTTTTTTTAGTTTTTAACCGTATGCAGGGAAAAAAAAAAGACTGCTATACAACTCTTATCAAATAAAACAAACCAATAATAATGCCAAGACGACAAGAACAGATATTTTTCGTTATTTATTTTTCTCACATCGCTCCCCCCCCCCTGCCCCCTTGCAAAAGTTTACCAAATGATTGGTGGGAAATAGGTTCTGCTCATTAGGCTTGCCAGAGTAAAATTAGCAGGATCTCTGGCCTTTATCGGGCCCGAATATGTACGTTCGCACACACACACCTTTGCGAATCTATAAAAATGGGGAGTCGCGGTGCTGGGGTGGGGGAAGTCCAATAACCGATATGCCTGCTGAAAAACCCCCTAATAAAGATGCATTGGGCGTGCGGTTGTTGTAATAAAGGTGTCATTAATGTTGTCCAGGGATCAATAATTTGCAACAGTCTTGTCATCAGCGCTCATCAGTTGGTTTCTTCTTAAGGGGTGATTCATTCCCTCCCCCACTCCTCCCCCAATCGTCGGTTTTCTTAAGGGGGAGTGTGTCTTTTCGCACCTTCTTTTCCCCAATGCTGTGATGTGATTAATGCAGCTTGTCTTTGATGATTCGTGACATAAAAAAAGGAGAGATTCCCCAAGCAAACAACTTCCTATCTTTGTAATTTATTACAGAGAAAATTATTGGCATCACTTGTGTTTTCCTCTTGGATCTTGCAATCAGAGCGTTTCGTCCTCTTGGAACATGATTGAAGTAGAGCAGATAATGTGAAAATAGATTGTGATGCATATTAATATTTTGCTTTTTTGTGGAACGTTTTATTATAGGCCTTAAATCAACTTTCCTTCATTTTCTTCCTTAAATACAAAGCGAGTTTAAAACAATTAAAAATATGAATCATAATAAAACGCAAATGAATAATTATACTCATACATTTTATTTGAATTTAAATTTCTTTATGCTACAAAAAATATTTCAAATGTGTCCTGTAACGAATCAAAATAATTTCCACATTCCTAATACGTTAGATATTTATAAAATTTAATATTTCTGCATAAGAAAAATTTATATTTTATATTCTGTTACAATAATTCCCTTCTAATTTTCTTGAAATTTTACAGTTTAAATTTCATTTTGGCCACAAAATCTATATCATTCAAAAATAAGTCAACTGCCACCAGAGTTTAAATATTAGAATTAAAAAATCGTAGATACAAATAAATGAATAACGTGTTTTCTTATAGGTATTTACATTTAATTTCAACATATAAAACTTAAATGTAAGAAATCCATGTTTAAAATATTTTACAGCACTGTGAATCACCGTGTCTTAGATGCGAACACTGCTTTTTGCAGCATAAGATCTAGCGTTTAATACCAGCCACTATTTAGCAACGGAAGATTGATGTTGCGTCTCTGCCTTAAACATGCACGTCTGTCATGGTGAGTGCTTGGGAATTTTCCGGGTTAATCCGTTGTGAAATGTGAAAAAAATACGATAATATATCAATGAAAATACCTCTCGGAAGGCAAGACACAGTGCTATTAAAATGCGCTTTCAGCCGCTAGCCTGTGTTCTATCAAAACATGTTACTGCAGCTTTCAGTTATTCAACCATCTTTTATATATATATATATATATATATATATATATATATATATAAATCTACTTTGTGATTTTTTATATTAAGTGACCATATAGATGAAATAACACAATAAACTTTAATTTTTATCTGTGATTAAGAAATTAAACATTAGGGTTTGTTGCGGCCAAGTCGTATCTCATTTTTCGGAGTGAAAGGTTTTAGATTCGATGCAACCCTGTTATTATATATATATATATATATATATATATATATATATATATATAT
>JAPDSC010163140.1:0-10563 GCA_026290005.1 Latrodectus geometricus
CTAGAGTTGGTAGCTCCAAGCTTATCCTTAATTTCATATCCAAAAGCATAGTTACCATGAGCCTAAAATATTAGCAGAAAGTTGTGTAAAAAGAAATATGAGTATAGCAGTATCTTAAAACTCAATAAAGTATGCCTTATATGCTTTCATTTTAGAAACAAGTGCTTACATCTTGAGATTGTTGGCGAGAGCTGATTCCAGTATTAATTAAAGGTGCATGTCCAACAAGGATGGCTTTGGATTGAACAGCTATAAAGGCTGTGAATAGAATGGCAACCTGAAAGGAATTAAGATATGTGTTATTTTTAATAAAAGATTATATCAGTTTTAATGTGTTAAAAATGGTTAATTTGTGATCTTTTAAAATCAATAAAATTTATTCTCAAGATAACGGAATAAAATTTTGAATTCTTAATTAAAATTATATTGTGCTCTTTATAAGAGATTTCGGTTTGGACGATTAAATATGTGTGAAGTTTTGATTAACAAAATTTTGAATAAGCACTTATATCTATAAAAAAAGTTTTTCTTTCTGTAAGGAAAAGGTAAAGACTTAATGAAAAATGTTATTGTTGAAATAATGAAAATTAAACTTTCATCTTCCTTGAATCAAATATGCTCATTTATTGTTTTGAAAAGATGTAAAGTTTTTTATAAATTTTGAAATGATATCAAGAAATAAAATTTTTACTTTTAGCCTTATTTGATATATCTATTTACTGGTTGTAATTTCATAGAAATCAAGCACACACACTTACACACTGGATAAGCTTTAAAAAATTCTTAGTATTAAATTCCGTTGTCAAAAATATTTATCTTTTAAAAATTGCCGAATTTTATGATTTCCTAATGGTACAATTTTATGTGCTTTCGTTGGCTAACTTCGAATGGGAAACATGTACCAAACTTTCATAGAAAAATTGCGATTTAGAAAAACAACGATTTATTATTTTTATAAGTATTTACAATTAGCTCAGCAAATTTCTAACGCGGTTTTCTATCTCGAAAGAAGATTTCATTTATATATCAGTGAAAAATAAATCAAATCTGGTTTAGGGACACTGGAAACTTCTTTTTAACAGCGAAATAACTAAATTGCAGTGAGGATCATTTTCTTCCTCCTTTCATTGAATTTCTTATGAGCATTGTGTAAAGCATAAAGACTACAATAGGTAAAAATAATATTTTTTCAATTATTGAAGAAATAATTATATTTATGTAAAAAAATTACATTACTGAACATGTGTTAATTTATTGAAAAAAATGACAGGATGATGGGAATACTTTCCTTCTATACATATCGGTTACAAGATTGTATAGATGACAATTATAAAAGGAGTCAAATGAGATTTAATCATAGTTTAAATTTATCGAAAAAAACTGTAAGTAAAATTTTAAAATGAATCATAATTATCAAAAATCAAATTATCGAATTTTAAACTATCGAAAGACCATAACATCCTAATAAGTTTAATTCTACTTATTCAGTAGTTCTCAATTCAATTTTGGACAAAAATTCGGCGCCCACACTAAACATTCATTACACATTTTTTACATAAAATAAATGAATATTTAATATAGAAAAGTTTCCCCATTTTTAGTTTTTATGTAATTTCAGTGAAGAAAACAATTTTATTAATTATCCACAATTATAAAAGGAAATTTTAAGAAGCATATTTTGAATTTATTATTAACAATAAAATTATATTTTATTATTAACTTTTACTAATTTGGATATTATAAATATATTAATAATATTTAAATAAAATTCTTATTAATTTGAATGATGCAATAGGAGAACACTACTATTGCATCATTACTACTATTGTAACACTACTATTGCATAACTTATAATCTGATTTTTTTTTAATTAGCACATACTAATATATGTTCTTCAAATTTTAAAACTTTTATTATACATTAATATGAAATTTCTTAATTGAAGTCAGTAATCAATACTACTAAAACAGTTTAGTCTTAATGATTCAAATAAAAATAAAAACTTACCTTAGCAATCATGATGGAAACTGAGCAGGTAATAGATACAACTCTAATGTCTCACCGAAGTGCCTCACCATTTTTATACAAGTCACCCAAGGACAATCGAGTTTCGAACGATAAAGATACCTGTTAGCGAGAGTGGGAAAAAAATAAAAAAGTAAACAATTATCAATAAATTCCACGCCTTTCAAATAAACGCATATCTTACATTTAATGGATTAAATAGAAAATAATAATGACGTGTAATTATGTAAACCATAGTTCACTTATTTATAAAAAAATATGCTTGTGGAATTGAGGCATGGATAAATAGATGACGCAAGAGAAGTAACCTACAAATCAGAAATTTCAATTTTTTAATGGATTTCAATTGGTACTTCATTTGCATATTTTATCTACCATCATAATTTGTGGTTGTTTTTAAATTATTAGAATGCAAGATAGTTGAAATGATTGGCATTCTTGATTTCAAATCAATGATTAACGATTCGATTTTTTTTTGGGTGTGGATGCTGTAGTGGTTTGGAATTCCCTTTAAATTGTACATTCCAATTAAATTAACTATCACGTGAGAAAAAATTCATATTGTGACGAAGGAAATATATCTTATATAATTTTTAAATTCTAAATATTCTGAAATAAATTAATTTTGTTAATTTTTTTATGTAAAACAAAACATTTTAATTTATTTAATTTTATTTTCCAAAAAAAGGTATTTCCACCTATTAGAAAACACATTTGAAAGTATATAAGAATTGTTAAAATTTTATCTGCTTAATGTTTAATGTAAACATATATTTTTATGTTTTATTACTATTTGTATTTTTCATTTCTTCAGATATATTTGGAGAACATATTTTATTCCTATTATAATGTTTAACTGAAGGGGGAAAATTTCCAGATTATTCAAATAACTTATTTAATTCAGAAATATGTCATTTGATCCAAGCAAATCTCAATTATTTAGAAACATAAATATCGATGTTTAGTATATAAATGGCTAATTTTCATTTTAAGTTATTTAACAAAAAGTTAAGTATATAATTTTTAGAAGGATTTAGTATAAGTTTCTTATAAAAAATTGTAAGTAAATTAAAGTTTTTACAAAATTTTACATTTAGAAAAAAATGGCATAATTAAATAAAAAAAATTATCTCAAAATAATAATAACTCTTTATTTATATCTCCTCAGTAGAATTGACACTTGTAAGACTGATTTTTTTTTATTGATCTATTTTGATGTGATTTAATATTCCTATGTTGCTCTAATTCTTCCGTCAAATATTTGAGGTTATTTTATTTTATAATCATATGTTATATGTTATACTTTTTTGTACTTACAGTAAATTTCTTACGTTTTGAATTTTTATAAATTTTATAACTATCACGCACGGTAATATTTATATTACCATGCGTGATATTTTGGTGTAAAATAAAACCTAGCAAAAATAAGTAACTTTTTAATTTTGGTATATAATAGATGTGAATATTTTAAGCGACGTTATTAATAATTATAAGCAGTTTCTATTTTTTTGAATGAAAAAATTATATAAAAATAAATATGTACCATTAAATGAAACTTTTGGTGTTAAAAAACTTGCGTAAATATTTTTTTATTTATCTTCAAACATAAAAGTAATTTATTTATAACCTTAGGTTATTAAGAATATTTTAGATGTGAGTAGGAGAATCGTTAATTTCAACCTATATAGGCAATCTTTTTGGATTGAGTGAAAAGATTACACTTTCGTCACTTTTAATAACACCTGAATTCTCTACTTTATATAATATTATCGTCATGCAATAATCATTCCTTTAACTTCATTTGACCTTCAATGGTAAAAGCAGAATGACCGTTTCATTCACAGAATAACTGGAACAGATTATTTCTGCATTTTTATTGCAAGTCTAATTAGTAATTTACTATAAATGACATCTCAAAATAAATATTTTTTTAAAGAAATATTCGTTTTAAAAACTTATGACGATAGCAGTGTAAATTATTGACAAATATTTCGAATTTTTTTTCCTTTACTGAAAAAGCGGCTTTACTATTAACACATATAGTCAGATAAATTAATAGATTACACTGAGATTGTTCAATTTTTAATATGTATTTAAAAATAAAATTTTAATTTTAACATTTTGCATAATTGTTTCAGTTCCAATGCTGAAAGTTTTCTTCAGTGTTATATGGGTAAATAAAATTTAATTAACTGAAAATTTCAAAATCAAATATTTTTATAAATTTCCATCAGAATGAATTAAAGTCTTAGAAAATCTAGAAATATTTATGTTCTGAATTACATAGATCAACTTATGTTGTCATGATTATTATAAAGAATATTTGCCAGATTGTTAAAAAATATTATATTTTTACCCTCAAAATTCAATTTTGCTATTTAAAATATAGTACTTTTGCTTATGAGTATTAAACGTCATTTAAAAAGTAAAGACCTTTTAACTATAAAGAATTGGAAAATATATTTTTAAGGAAAGTCAAATTCTGTTATCTAAAAGAACCTTTATTCACTTTGCAGCATGATCATATTCTTTACTTAAGCATTTCTCTTACCTGGTCTCGAGCTAGAAAATTCCTGTGATCCTCTAATGCCACAGATCATTGCAACATGTTTATACTCTGTTTTGCGATTTCTCATCCCACTGCATATTTATCCTCCTTTGCATATTTATGCCCGGAAAATCAAACGCGGAAACGGGAAAGAAACTCCTTGTAGAAATATCACACTCATGGTCAAACAGTATATGAAAATTACAGGATGGCAACTGATGACTCCAATCCAGTTAAAATGAATCGAGTGTAATCTAGGGGTATACAAAGATATATGGCAAAGAAAGAAACGTGTTTACAACCAGTCCGTACAGCACTCAGTATCATGTCCGTTTATGTATAACCGCATATGCATATGTATATGAATAATGGCGCAGCTTTTCCTTTTTGGACCTTGCGCCACAACAAAATCCAACCCAACCAACCGCATATGTATAACACAGAGAACACATATGGATAGTGTTTTATGATATCAACTGTCTTGAATACGGACTTGCAGATAACAGTAACCTAGAAACTCGGAATGACCCAAAATTTCATTTATAGGCTTTGACAACGACGAATCACGTCTAGCATTTGGGAGTAACCGCTAAATGAAGCAGAGAACATTAGCGGACTTGTCGCGTCAACTATCGTCAACCATGGGTATGACCATTTCAAGGCAAACTGTGTACAAACATTTGGGACAGTCTAGTCTATATGCTCACAGACCTGTCATATGTGTTACGTTCACGGCAACTCATTGTCGTCAGCCGTTAGCCTGAAGTAGTAAATATGGACACAGTCACAGTTCGTTTGAGTTATGTTGCGTAGACGATTTGAGGTAGAAAATGCCATGCGCCTAGTACCACCAAGACAACATCGTTGAAAGCCAGCGTTACTGTGATGCAGGAGTGCTCGATTTTGAAGGCATTATACTGGGCTCCAAAAACGATATTAGATTTGCATATCTTAATCGGAATTATGACTGGCCAAATTAATCGTGGCATCATTCTTTACAACATATCCGTTTTCTAAGAGGTGCTGAGAGAGTTGAATTTGTGTTTATGAATGACAATGCCCATCTCCACTGTTCCTAACATAATTAATGAATGCATTCAATCGAAGTAGAACACCCGTATGGAATGGTCAACATTCTCATTGGACTCAAATCAGATAGAGCATGCGTGGAACATACTTGACAAATGAATGGAACCCTTTCAATCACCTACTACATCTATACCGGCGCTTTGAAGGGCATTTCTTGCTAAGTAAAGTTCTAAGCCCCAAGTACATTTCGATAATATGTCCTCATCAATATGAGGACATATTATCGACTGTTATGTACAGACTGTATTTACTCGTATGAGAGGTATTTAATGTATTTACCATCACTCCAATACCTTGTTGTTTAACGATGGATATGTGGGTGATATGTGGTGTAAATGCTCTAGGGAGACATAATCTAGGTCTGTATGTCTGATATCATACATACGCCATCTCTTCTGATCGTTCTCATTTGTTTAATACATGACCTTCAAATATAAATAATGTTTGTTTTGTTTCTGCACCTTTAATTGCCGGTTCGGGTATTATCCTTAATTTATGAGCATATGTGTATATTGAATGTCAAATTATCGTGCTTCTTCTATTATTGTTGTTATTATTTTTAAATTCGAATTTATTGTACTAAAAATATAATGTGAAGTTAATTCGTAACCAGTCACATAGATATATATTGCTATAAATTATTTTGAAGAAAACAAATAAAAGATCTTTGGTAAAAAATTTTCCATGCTTATAGCATAGCACAAAATATTTTATTCATTAATTTCTTTCTTCATGAAATTAAATAAGACTATATGCATATACCCAAATTGAAACTGCGTAAGATAAGCATTAATGAGTTGCTACAATATGTTTCTAAAAGTATAAATTGAAATGTTGAGTTGTGATTGAAGTACGTCGTTACTAATATTAAAATGATCCACTATCAAGAATTGAAATATTTTATCAAGCATGCACATGAAACGAAATTATGAGTTTTAAGATGGTAGAATTTTGTATCCTTAGTCTCAATAAAAAGAATGTAATTTTATTTAATATCGTTAAAATTATAAATTTTAACTATTTTAATTCGAGCTTTATGCGTTAAATGTAGAAGTTAATTTGCAAAAAAAAAATTTCTTTCAGCTCTTAAATAATTGTAGATAAACATGTCTTTTTTTTTTTTTTTTTTTTTGCTTTTTTTAATTAAATAGATATTAAATTATATTTTCAGAATCAAACAAACATCCAATAAACATTCAGAATATTAAAAAAAGCAGGAAATAAATTTTCCTCGTGAGAAATAAAACTTATAATAAAATAAAATAAAACAATCATAAGGATGCATTTAAAAGCTTACATAGTATTTTCGAGTTAATGGAGGCATAGATTGATTAGGGATTTCTTTCTCGTTATCGAAAGGCAATGGGTTTGAATCCCATCAAATTCGAAGAACCGTCACGCTTTTTAATGGCAGCTGGGGAACATAAAATTTGCCGAGGTTTCAATGTTCTTCATGGGAAATGATACTTATGGGAGTAGTAGTCAAGACCGGGGTTTTTCTGATTGATATTAGATTAAATGATTGGTCCCTGCTATTTAAGTACGAAGATCAAGTCCATTCTTAGATAAACACTTTGGATGTTTTATGCAAAAGTCACACTTCAACCTTCGGTGCCTCTCATTCTTGAATCTCCTGAAGCTTATCTGATATTCTTCATAATGATCCTTATCTGATAATCTGATAACGATAATCTGATGAGCTTATCTGATAACGGGTTCATAGACTTGATCAATGTTTCTGTCAATCGAGTGGAAATAAAACAGTTTGTGATTCCATTGGCCATCAGAATCTGAGAATGTATTAATTATAAAGTCAAACTTTTAAAATGAAAACTATCCCGAAAGTAGGAGAAACTGAAGTCGTACACAGCTCTTGCATTGTTTTAAACTTCCAATAGTTCTACCAATAATTTTACGAATTATATTCTTAAAAAAAGTGAGAGGAATTCCAATCAAAGTAAAATTATCATTTTTTAACTGCTAATAACTCAAACAATATAAAAAATTAAAATTTACTTTTAAAAAATATTGTAGTGTGATTTCAAAGCATTAAATCAAGCGTTGTTTGAGAAAATAGTAATTACGTTATACATACTTTTTGTAAATTTAAAGTTTTTTCTATTATTTTTGAATTTAACAAAGTCATAATTGTTAAAGTTTAAAATTTTTATGCCTTCTTATAAATACTAATTTCGAGATTTCATAAAATAACGTAGAGAACATGATAATTATGATAAAAATCAAAATGTATCTATATCATTTAAAAATATAAAAAGATTTCTTTTTACAATTTGAGTCATAATTGTTTTCTTTTTAAAAACAAGTAATAATTTTCACTCTAAAAGTAAGTAATAACATGGCAAGTAGAAATGAAAATTTATTCTTTACGCTTTATTGATGAACCGAAATGAATAAAAAAAACTGATTCAAATAGAGGAGGACAAAATGTTATTCCTAATTTGATGTTGAAAAATTAAATTTCCAAATATATGGTAGAATGAATGAAGTAATAATCTAATATTACTTAAATGTAATTTATAGCGAGAGTAAAATATTCAATATGTTTTAAGCAAACTACTTTTGAAGGGAAACATTAATTATAGGTACAAGCATAATTATAGTTTAATTATAGGTAATAACAAAATTTATTATCTTGAAGTTACTGGTCATCAAAATGTAAACCCAAAGAAATAATGCAATCTAAATTATATAGAGTTTAATATATATATATATATAGGAAAAATGATTAGTTAGAAGAGTTGTGGATGATATCTATTTTAGGTGATTTTCTTTTCGGACATAAGGAAGGAATAATAATGAAAATGGAATCAATTGCATTCATAAAATTAGTTCCACATTATATATATATACGGATATATGTATATAATACAATAGATGTGAATGGTAAAATAAAAATAGCAGCAAGAAATGCCTTTCTTCCTAATTTTATTTTCAGATGACAGAAGAACGGTTTTCTCGGGAAAAAACAACATTTTTGTTGTAAAAGTAGTAAATTAACCCATATTAGAATATTTTTTTCTACATGAAACAAAAAAATAAAGATTTTAATTTGCTTTACAATAAAGTAAATATAATTATTTTATGAAATATTAATAATATTGAAAGTTGTATACAATCTTATACAAATTTAACGAATAAGCCTTAAAATTTAACTTTAGTATAGCTATATTTATAACATATACATTCAATGTTAATTGGTATTTGTATTCATTTAACCCTCTTATAAATAACAAAATCAATTTAAACATAGAAATTTAAGTTTTCTAAAGCAGCTTCTACTTCATAAAAAGTATGATATGTACTTCTTAAACTATTTCCCAATTTGAATAATTCTTAATTTACAGAACATTCATTTTTTGATTTTTTACTCTCCATTTTTTACTGTGATAAGACTATTTAATCACATATGTGTAAAATTGAAAAAAATGAATATTATCATTGCCATTGTAACAAATGTAAAATTTATTTTTCTTACTTTAAAATCTTAAATGATTTAAATATGAAATGGTTAGTGTTATTTAGTCGTCTTCTCTCAGTTCGATTATTTTTGCACTCTTCATCACATTTATAAATTATTGTATATGTATATTGTAGAAATATTACTGCCATGTGTCAGATTATTCAGTATTTAAAGTGAAAAAGGGTATAATAAAATTTGCTAAATGAAAAAACACATTAACAATAACCGTATATAATTATAAAAGCAAATTACAAGTATGTATCAATTGACCATAAAATTAATTTGACAACTTAAAAAAAATGATAGGTAAAAATAAAATAAGATTAAAAAGGACAACTTCAAATTAGGTGAATTCTTTATTTATAAAAAATGAATAATTAAATACATTTTTGGCATAGACGTGAAGGCAAATTCCCGTATTGCTTAGATTACAAAAATATCCTTAAACACATTACTAATTCATATTAGTAACTCCGCATGAGCTCCAAGCAGGAATGAATGAAAAGCAATTTCTAGAAACCATTTGGAACAAATAATGAAGGCGATATGCTTTGGTTACCGTCATAACATCACATTAATCAAAACAGCCTAAAAAAATAAAATCTTAATATTTAAAACAAAGAATTTATACTAGGCCACTACCACAAAAAATAACAATTAACTATTTTATTAAAAATGATTGACTACATTTCTTTAATGAAATTTTAAATTTCTTTCCTTAATCAAGTAAAATTTAACAAATTGAAGTGAGTGAAAATGGTCTTAGAGCATTTTTTATTTATATCAAATTGGCTTCTAATATTTATG
This sequence comes from Latrodectus geometricus, assembly GCA_026290005.1. Lineage (NCBI taxonomy): Eukaryota > Metazoa > Arthropoda > Arachnida > Araneae > Theridiidae > Latrodectus > Latrodectus geometricus. The sequence continues at coordinate 9,951 of JAPDSC010163140.1, forward strand.
TTACTAAAAAAAATCTAGATAATAAAGACATTTATTTAAAAAAAAATGTAAATTTAAAAGATAAATATAAATAAAAAATATAATTTTAATGTAAATAAAAATAGATAAAAATTTGTGAATTCACGCAAAAATTTCTATCGGTAAAAATATTAAAATAAATAAATAAAGAATTATAAGCGATAAAATAATTTATTTTTATGGAATTCAAATGATTTATTTAAGCATAAACGATATATAAGAAAATATTTTTCTATTTTGAGTGCCTAATACATTTATTAAAATAACCTCGTTAAAAGTACTCAAATTCATTTATATTGTCCTCAATAAGATATCGAAGACTTTTACAGCAAGTGTGCTAGGGCCATAGCCCATATCCGATATTATGTCCGTAAATCAATTAAAAATCATTGAATCAAAAATTATAAAAATTATCACAGAAATATTCAAATTATTTGATTCATTGACCTAATATCAATCACCTTTCATTAACAATAAGCTAACTAACTAAATTTTCTTTTTTTTTTTAATTTTATGCGAATTGATGAAGTTTACCTGTCACAAAAGTCTTTCTACTACTTAGTAGTGTCCACCAAATGCATATCCGTGACCTTTT
>JAPDSC010163157.1:17181-27688 GCA_026290005.1 Latrodectus geometricus
TATATAAATTTTTACCAATATTTAAAATTCTTTATTCTTTTCATCTAAATTATCATTTAAAACATTTATATGATTTAAGTGATATTTTTTCATTCTGGTTAATCACTTATTTCCTTAAAGTCAGATAATATCACAATTGGGGGAGAGAACAGACCGAGGAGATAAAATTTTTTTGATACTTTCATCAGGTATATTCAAAATAAATTCATTGTGTTTTATTATATAGCCAGTTGTCATTTTGCATATTAACCAGTTCAAAATCACGAGGAGCTTGGTTATAGGTGTTAATCTTATAAAATAATGTTAATTATAAAATACCCGTTAATCTTAAAATACAGTCTGGGATTCTCACGTACCTTTAAGTACTTCTTTTTTTTCGTCCATTTAACATAGGCAAATAAAGAATATTAGAAAAATCATATATAAGTATATATCTGAATGTTGGATTGATGAAAAGCTTATTGGCTCTCTGATCCAAAACATTAACTCAATATTTTTAAAAAAATATTTGATTTATTAGAAAATCAAAATTTCGTGAATTTCCTATTCGTTTGATATTCTTCACAATGTTTAATGTTGAATGCACAAAAGTGGGATAATTTTCTTCTTTTTTCCTTAAATTATATAAACATGGTATTGTCGTGTACAGAAATCTTGTTAAAATGAAGCTCATCTTTCCTTTTATTTTCCGTAACAATGCTTCTCCCTATTTCTTCAAAAATCAATTTATTAAGTAACTGTTTGTGCCAACATAGCTTATTCCCACTCATTTTGTAGTTAATGCAAAGAAATGTACTTCTTGTAATATTTATTTTGTTCTAGTAAGATTCAGTGAATTCAAAAACTACATATTCAACCATACTTTGTAGAGCTTACATTTTTCATTTTTACCCAAAACATTTAGTAAAAATTTTGATTTCATAAATGTAATCGGGTGTCTCAACCTATACATTATATAAATTGGCATCAATTTCATGGGAAGCATTGGATCCTCTACTGTTATATTCTCATTCCATATTTTTTTTGTAAGTTTACTTTCTTTACCTACTATTATATGTATATCAAATATAACTTTATATGATAGTATAACAGTGTAATGAATTCCACACAGTTTTTGAGCGACTATCTATTAATTTCCTTTTAGCATAAGAAGTTACTTCTCCTTCTAACAAAGTGTTCGACTGGAATTTTTTCAAAGTAGAATTTGCCAAAACACTTTGTATTTTTCCAAACATCACTATCATTTGCTATTTTTTCTTTTTTCTTTTATTTCAACACACTTGCTTCAGTTTTTTTTTCTTCCCTTTGATATTTTCTTTTAATTCTGAAATTTGGATTTTTGGCTTAAGTGATTCATCATATGCACCAAATATATTTATAACAACAGAAACAAGAAATTTCAAATCTCTTTTTTCAAAAAGCATTTCCTTCAAATAAGGCAAACATTTCCGGGAGACATTATACACATTTTCCAAAAATACAGTTAAGAGCACTATCACTACATAGATTGAAACAAAGTTTTATTGTTTGAAAAATCCCATTTGTAATGCATTGTAAACGCACAGCCAGTAAATGCTGAAGAATTCCTCATAGCAAGACTTTATTCTTCAATCACTTCTTCTCATATGAACTTAATTTTTCTTTTAAGAAATCACTTTTTTTCGGGGAGATAAACAAACCTTATTAGAGATAATTTAATATTAGATATTCATAAGATTCTAATTACGACATGCCTTGGAAGCTGCTTTTCAAACCTTATATCGATAATAGGTAAGAAAGCTTCGTAAATAATCTAAAAATATTATTTCCAAATATTGTCAGGGAATGAGCGGTAGTCCTAATCCGAGGCATATAAAAAGATATCCAAATAGGAGAACAATTTAAATGAGTTAAACATGTTTTACATGTTGTTCTTAAATTATTTTAAAAGAATAATTAATATTAAAGTTTCAAATAAAGAAATAATACAAAGTTATTATATTAAAGTTAGCAAAAAGAAACTGAAAAGATACGCTCAACTAAATTATATTCAAAGCTAGAATGACAGATGCCGTAATTCTAATGTTTATGACTAAATAGCAATGCATTTTGAATTTCTTACGAATATTGAACTTTGAATGAATTTCTTTATAAACTTTATTTTATATAAAAATACTTTTGAAAAAATCAATTCATATATCTTATTATAATTTCTCATATAATTATATAACTTATATTTCATAATATTTTTTCCTGTTCTGCATATATAATACACATAAAAGGTAAAAATAATTTTAACCTTTCATGTAAATTTATCCATAAAATGATAAATTTTCTTCAAGGAAAATTACTCAAATTCTCTTAGAAAATTTCATCACTTTTATTAATTGTTTTAAGCAAATTACATTTCTTGAACAAAATTATAAATCTATTATTAATTACATGCAACATCATTTATGTTACGAAACTAATTATTTTTAGTTTTTGATTTCTTCATCGATAAAATAATCATTTACATGTTCTGGATGCTAAACCTGAAAGGAATAGTTATGAATAATTATACTATAGTTTGAAATTTTCACAATAACAAAATAGTTAAACTATGCTTCAAGAAAATGTTTAAAAATCTTCTAAAATTTATTAGATTATAGATCATGAAAATGATTAATGATATCAAGGATTATATTTCCAAAACAAATAATATTTTAATAAATACAGATTTTTTATTGAAAAGAATATTATTTCATAATATGCATATCTGTTTGTTCGAAACAATTTTTTGTAACGATATAATTTATTCTGCAATTAATCATTGCTGTTTTAAAATTGGGATGATAAGTTTTTTAATTTTTATCAATTATAAACTCTTCAAAAACTGTATTTGATACAAATTTTCATATGAAAATTGCATGAATAGGAATAAATTAGTAGACACTAATTATATTTTAATCACTAAAACTTTTCTTGCTAATAATATTATTTTTGATTAAACTTGTTAATTCAGCAAAATAAAGAAAAAAAAAATCAAATCTAATTATAAAGGGTTAAAATGAATATGTATGTTTTAGTTTATTTTATTTTTAATAATGATAATTTTCTTGTAATTTAGAAATAATGGTATTAAATAAAATATAATAGAGGCAGCTTATTCTTGAGAAAAATGGAAACCTAACATTGTTCGGAAATGTGCTTCAAATATTGATATTAAGTATTTCATAGATTCTGAGTAAACTATTTGCACCTCCTGTTCAAATAAGCTTTTTTTCGCAAAAAATATAGAACTTTTATTTTATTTTTCACCTTTTTTAGCAAGCTATATCAGCTATACATAAATCATAAATGATGTCGTTAATCATTCTAAGAACATTTAAAATTCTTTTAAAATATTTTTTAAGAGAATTTAGTTTTGAAGACTATGTGTGATGAATTTTCTCTATGATAAATTATATTTCATAAAAGACTGTTACTAATTCTGCTTCAGAATAAGTGCAGAATAGACAGTCTTATTTTTTTAAAAAAAATAATGCTTTTATAAAGAAATGCTACTTACATACTGATTTTCATTCAATTTTTAAATCCTAACAATCAGCCTTTCCCAAAGATAAAGAGCTTTCATACTAAACAAAAATAAAAAAAAACTGGTTTATTAATTACATTTTTATTTTAAGATATTACACAAATATATACATAAAATTAAAAACATACATTTATTCACAAAACTTTCTAGACAACCATTCATAATAATGAAGAGAATTCTTTCTAAAGCAAAAAAGTGAAACCATATTTTATCTTTCAAAATCAAAACATTTTGTGTGGGGAATTTCTTTTAATATTTATTTAAGAACACTTTAGAGTTTACTTGAAAAACCTAGTTTACTAAATAATTGTCTGCTATTCATTTAAGACTACCTCATTGTCGTTTTCAGTATTGTTTGTAAAAGGTTTTGCCTTAGGCTACTATCCTGAAAAGATTTTTCATTTTTTGATTAAAGTATCTTAAAGTTCTTATGCATTAAAGTAGAATATGGTAAACTGATAGTTAAAATTGTGCTTCAAACTTTAACTTTCATATGCAATTTCTTTGCATTTTGTATACCATTTGAAAGGCAGTTTTATTGTAACAAAAATTATCATTACTTTGGTTTTTTAATATTAAACATTTAAGTTCATGTAATTATGGGCTAGCTATTGAAAAAGTGAGAACTTTTGAAATTGTTCTTCTGATATCATATTGCTTGCTCTTAAGTTTAATGCCTATGGCTAAAATATAATTATTCATCCCATTTATTGTACGAGTTATTTAAAATTAAAAAAGTGAGATAATTGAATTTAAAAATTATTCTGCCGAGGAACTCAATTATTGAAGATAAACTATATTTGTAAAAAATTAATGATTCATTTAAGTTTGCTTGATTAATAAAATGAAAATATAAATATTTAAAGTTCTTGAGAAATTTATTAAATATTTGTAATATTAATTATCAGGATTTTGGATAATAAGTTAATTTTTTTTTCATACATTCATATATAAAATATATATATAAAAAGAGAGAGATATAGATAGATTTGCATTTATATATAATAAAAAAATACTGTAGTTCACATTTTAATATTGATACGTAATATTAAGAAAATTTTATATCAATTTTAAACTGAGTTGAGAATAATGAATTATTAACACTACTGATCACTTTTCTTGAAAACATTTAATCAAGCTGACAGAATCTTATGATAATACATTTAACTAATTATTTAAAACAATCCATATCGTTCGTTTAAAGTCTAATCTAATCTGAAGTAAATTTATATGTTAAGCTTAAAAAATATTTTGATGCTGATAATATTGATTTTTATTTAATTTCTTCAATGTCAAAGAAAATATAATATTTTAATTAATCAAAGTTGTTCCTGCATCTGCAATTCATTTTACCTTAACTTCAATAAATCATTTTAATGAAACTTTTAATTTGAATGGTTATTAATTTTAATATATATTTATTATAAGAAAGTACTATAAACTTGTAAAAGTATACATGCTTTTAGAATGGTTTTGATTTTTGATGAAATATTCTCATGAGAAACAGACAAATATTAACAACGCTTGAAATTTTAAAACTGTTTGCAATAAAATCATGTATTGTAATTTAAAACATGAATAGATTAATGAAAATGTGTGTTTCTTTATTAATAGGTAGTTACAATAAATTGTAAAATATAACTGGGCAATTTGGTTTTAACTTACATAGGTCATATAGCTTATTTAAAAAGAAATTGAAAAGTTTTTATAAGTAAGTTATATAAAAATAAAAATTATCTAAAAAAGTAACAAAAATTCTTATTAATATTTAAAAAGTATTTACATTTATTAAGTTCATAAATGAAATTTATAACCCAATTTAACAATTAACAATATTTTAAATAAAATAAAGTTCAAAATTATTCAAATAATGTTGAACTTGATTACAAAAAATTAAATGTTCAATTTGTTACCTATTTCATAGAAATTTGGAAAATAAGCAAAATATCGATGGTAATTCCCAAAATATTTTCAGTAAACATAGTTAATATATTAAAACATACAATTATTTATGTTCTTAAATGTTTAGAGCAAAAAAAAAAAAACAATTTTTTCATTTAAAGAGAGGTTTGAATGAAAGAGAAACCCAACAATTAGGTGTTTTGTGAAATGTGTTCCACTGATAGAATCATGATTTTTGCTAACTTAAATGTAATGGAAATAAAATGAAGATGAGTATTAAAAAGTGTGGAAATAATTTTTTTTGCTTAACTCTCCAATTTTTATGCAACATGAATCACATGTTCATTCTAATAATTTTTAGGATATTCAATGCATTAGGGAAAATTCAAAAGCTATACATCTTAGCCTTTCACTCTAATTCTGAAAATAATTAAGTTTTGAAATGGGTCTGATACCATCTGTACAAATTAATAACAGATATTTACATATACTTTACCGATAGATTATTGCATGTTTGAATATACTTGATTTTAAAAAAACTATTAAATTTATTAATTAAGGGTTTGGTAATTGCTTTGTTATTTTATTAAACAATGTAAGGCATACTTAATTTTTGTTTCGACATCTTCAATATGAAGTATTTTAGAGTTAAATTCATAATTAAATGATAATATTTAATGGTTTAATTATTTTTTTAATCTCCTTATATTCTGATTATTTGAGGAACTAAAATAGATTGATGTAAGAAAATTTTAAATTACTTTTTTCATATCTATTTTTATATTTTAAACCAAAATGTTTTCTACAATTCAGAAGATATATCATGAGGATAATTTCCTTAAATATTTTTAATATTCCTTAATAATTCCAAAAGCTAAAACATCACCATCAGAATAAATACATTAAAAATTTAACTCCTTATTATTTAATATAAATAAATATTCAAATTTCAAGTTCCGCTTTGAAATTTGAATATTCAGTTTTATAAACTATCTATAATTATTTATTCTACGTTTTTCCAATGTATTATCAAGAAAAAAAAGAATTTGAAATATTAATTTTTTTTTATAAATTTATTTTCATGTCCAAGAAGAACTTAATAGCTAAAATCTGAAACAGAATGTTTAACATAGTTTAATAAAATTGTGAATATTAAAAATTGAAATTATAATAGTATTTTATTTCTTTATTACTATTGCAACAGTTAACAATTATTTAAAGTTAGAAAATTGCATATTTATTAAAAAATCAAAATATAGATAATTTTTATAAAATTCTGGTCTTTTGCGTTTATAACGTATTGGACAATAATCGCTTTTGACGATAAAATACCATGCAATGAAATTCTCTCTTGAACTCTTACTCATTATTTTGTTACTTAATTATACCAATTAAATGCTCAATTTGATGTTTTTGTAAAGCAGTTTTTTCAGATTTTTTTTTTTACAATACATTCAATTAATTCTGTTATGAAACAATTTGAAAATGTATTTAAATATATTTTGATAGCTTAGTGCTAGTACATTTTTGAGTTATTTGTTTATTTAAAAAAGGAATTGTATTCATATTTTGCAGGATATTAAAATTTGAAAGTTTCTAATTTTCATCTAGGAGGCCCTTCCAGGAAGTACATACAAGTATAATTTATTTTGAAAAATCCTTAGTATAAACCCGGAGAAATTTCTAACACACAAAACTTTTCTATTCAAAAAAAAAAAAAAGAAGAAAAGTATCTGAATCATTGAGTTTTAATAAAATGATTTAAAATATAAAAAAATGAAATTACTGTCAGGAATTCAATGAAATAGTAAAAATTTTGAATCAAGAATTATTCTTCAAAGAACATAATATTTTGATTTTTATTATATTATGCCAATTTCATGAATTTATAAAGATAATCTGTGACCAAAACTTATTCTTTCATTTTTTTAACTAATTAAAATCAGTTTTTCAAAGCTAATCAAAATTAGAATGTCAGGAAACAAATTTTAAGTAAAAATAAAAATACATTTCTTTATTCTTCTTAAAAAGTGGCCATGTGGTATAGTGTTAAAAGATGTGGCAAATTTATATTTTTATAAACAATATGTATGAATACGTTCACATTTGTTTAGTTAGTTTTAAACACAAAAATCATACATGATTTGGAAAGAAGTATAGATTAAATTAGCATGGAAATATTCAAAAAATATTTAAGAAAACAGTTAAAATTAATTAATATTAAAATATATGCAAATCATTAATTTTAAATTGATATGTGATGTTTAAGTCCATTGAATTTTATATTCATTTTTTAAAAAATGTAATCTAATTCTCTGAAACTTTCAGCTATATTATTTTTATTATGAATCAACTAACAAAATCAATTTTATTGTAAAACATCGACTATATTAACTTTTCTTATTTATTTGTTGACCAATATGAAAAGGGAATAATTTTAATATTTACAAAGAAATCGCTTATTTACTGTAAGAACTAACAAAAATTTTGCATTTTCAATAATTAAGTTCAAAACATTTTGCTACAAAAATCATAAGTTATAAGACAGTAACAATGAATGATTGATAACAATAAATGATGAATAACAATGAAAGATCTGGAAAGCGAGTCAGCCAACGAAGCAATTCAATCTGATAATTGATGAAGATTTCTTGGATAATGCGTGTCACATTTGGTTGTGCATTATCCTGTTGAAATATGGCTGTCGGCAAGCATTGAGTGTAAAGAAGGAGAACGAGCTCCAACACCACAGAGATGTAGTTCTGGTTGTGTCAAGTACCGGCAATGCGTACTAGTGGACTGCGATAGTCATATCCAATACCACCCCATACCGTAATACCCGGTACAGGACATATGTGGCCGTGTATAACGCAGCTGTTCAACATCTTCTCTCCACTGTGTCTTCAGACACGAATGTGACACACACACTACGATGTCTCAGACAACATCATGGTGTTGCAAACAGAAGCATGTCAATAAAGACAATATCTTTACATTCTGTAGTCCACATAATTCTTTCATATCACCATTTGTGGCGGATACGTCTGTGGTTCTATGTTAAGAGTAAACGAAGCAATGGACATCCTGCGGGGACACCACTGTGCTGTAATCAGCGCAGCAGAATGAATGGTATGAGCAGACACTGGATGATTCATTACATATAAAATATGCTTTACTATAGTTCGCGATGTGGTTGAGTGATCCGTTATTGTCATGCACACAATTTATCTGTTCCCACTTGAAGTGGTGCACTGATGTGGAAGAGGTCGAACCCGTCAGTCCATCGTACCCTCGTACTTTTAACTATTACATATTCGCACCACAATTGTTTAGATTCGTAAACACGACTACCGATTTTCCTGATAAATAATTCACAATCTTGGTATGCCACAATCCTTCCTCTGACGAACTCGGATATTTGATCAAAAAATTATCACTGTTGGCCACGAGGCATAATTGATTATTTTTTGAAAAAAAACCACAAGAAAAATACAATTGCTGACTTTAAATTCGTCGAAATTTCCAAGTTTTAAATAAAGGGTTAATGTTGCGAAACAGATGCACGTAATGTGTGTCTGTACTAAAACTCTAAGCATTTCCATATCGCTCCTCTGCTAAAGTATGTTGTAAATTTCATGTTATTTGCATGCTTTCTACAGAGGTTGCATTTACGATGGTTAGCAGTGTAAAATCATCTGTACCTAAATCATTAAACTGACCTTTTTCAATAAAAACATTTCTCAAAGAAAAATTCAAATACTTCTTTTATTCACTTACAGTTTCTTAAAAATATAGTATCAATCAATTTAAAAGCTTAGAACTTAATCATTTTATACATATGATAACGCTGGGTTATTTAGCTACTACAATTAAAAAAATATAAGTTAAAGACATTATGTATTTATAAGTCAGATCTAAAAATGAAAATTACTTATTTTCCATTGTTTGTAACTAATTTTTTTATTTAAATTCACCGTAAATATATGTTCAGACGATACAATAATAATTTAGTAACAATTTTTACAAGTAATATTATTTAATATGTAGTAACTCTGGTTTGTGATATTGAAAGTTCAGTTTTTACTTTTATGGCACCTGTGATTTAAATTATGATATTCTTGTCTAAACAACTATCATATTTTACTACTTTATCTTCAATAACTTCTCTTGTGAGTGATGAAAACAACTAAATGGAGAAAACTTTTATATTAGAAAGGGGAAATTTATCTCAAATAATTGCCTTAGTTAACCAATCTAAATAAAGTATCATGAGATAATAAATTTCTTTTATTGGTGCTTCAGATGTGTATAATGATCGTTAGGTAAAATTGTATATTACAACTAATATAAATTAATCGGGGGAATAATCGCATATAGTTATGTTATAGTTATTTGTGGTTTGGGAATCAAATTATTTATTACCTTAATTAACGATAATGAAAATTGTCCCTAATGATACTGAGCTATTCAGAAAGTTTTTAAATTTAGTGGCATATTTTTAAAACTTCAAACACTTACCATTATTTTTGAATAAATTTTTAATCTTTAAGATGCATTTCATTTTAATAATATTGAGCTTACTTTTCATTCCTTTAAGCTTCTAATATATTACTATTTTATTGGAAATTAATTTTCAAATAGAAACATTTAAAAATAGATTATTCCTAATTTTTTTTATTTAATTTTCATACAAGAAACACCTGAATTAAAAAAAGAGAGAAAATCTTATTTCTTTGTACTGATAAAGTAATAATAATTTATTGAAAATAAAAACAATACACAATGCATTTTACAATTTTATTTTAATTAAATTACAACACGATTAAAATTAAAATGTGTATCTCTAAATTACTAAAAATTTGTTTATATTGTTAATTTTTTAATCATTTTTAGACAAAGTTTTTAAAAAGAATCGGTCATAATAAAGAAAACATATTAATAAAACTATTATACAATATTGCACACAAATTAATGTTATAATAAGTAAAACTTAAGATATGTTAATAACATGTAAAATTTATTTTCTTTGGAATCAGAAATAAAACATCA
>JAPDSC010163157.1:37688-76949 GCA_026290005.1 Latrodectus geometricus
TTAGTTGTATTTTAATTATATTATATTATATTTGCACATATTTTCAACATTTAAAAAGTGTTAAATTGATTGCATAGTTATATTTACATTACTTATTTTACTTTTAGGCAATAATGTAATACTCCATCTTTTTAGTTATACTTCTGTGAAAATTAAAAACAAACTGAAAGAACAAAAGAGAACGTTCCGCTTACTAAGTGATTGATTTAAAAATAAAGAATAATCCCTTTTTTTCTAGATACGAAAAAATATATTCAATTATTATTCATAAAAGTATTGAGTTTCCATAATGAAATTTGTACCCATATTGAAAATAACATATTGTGACACTAATTACAAAACTTGTATCAATTTTTCATTTTTTTTATTTGATTCTCATAGCAATTAGTTGAAAATCCCTATACTTTAAGAAATCTTGAATTCCATTTTCAAGTTTTAAGGATATTAAAAGCATAACTACCGAGATTTTGCAAATTTTTCATAATCAACAAAATAATTGTTGTAGAATAACAAAAACGTGTAATGTTTCTGTTTCGATCAAATACTATACAAATTCCTTTATTAGTTTCATTAAGAAATTTAAAATTACATTAGATATTTTATAAAAAGAATGTTGTTGTAACCAAAAATAAGTATCTTTTTAAGTTAAAATTCTCTAAACTTATATAGATGATAAACTGTTAAATTTATTAAATATTTCGAAAAAAGATAAAACATTTATGTGTATATTGTTATATTTTTCATGAAAATAATAAAAGGTTGTATATATCCTAATAAGCTACAAACTCTGATGCTAAAAAAAGCAAACATGGCAATATACTGTAAAGTGTTAAAACCAATAAAAGAAGAAAATTGTTCTTCTTTTTAGTGTTTTTAATTGTTTATTGTATACAGCTAGTAATTACCTTTGCCAATAGCTAATATCAAATAAGGTATCAAAAAATTTAAGGATAGGAAAAATAAAAATAAAACATTCATTTGCAAATCATTATTCATTAATTAGAACATTGGTAAAAATTTATACATAATTGTTATTACACACACAATTGGTATTATATATTTATTATACGTAATTACTATTTCGCAAAAATTATTTTAAAATGTCAATCTAAAGTAATTTTCCTCAACAGGAAAATCTATAGTAGAAAAAATGTTTTGACAACACAGGCAGTAATCAACGCATTTATGCAACTGCATATCACTTATTATCAAAGCCTCTTGGTCTTAACGAATAAAAACCAAATTTTGAGAGGTCTATCTTAATTCGGATGAATTCCTTTGTGATTCTGCTTTTAGTACATGATAATTTTTGACTTAATTTAATTTACATAAAAAAACAAAATTCACGGACATTTACATAGAGAAAAACATAATATAACATATTACTTTTCTGAATGATCCTCTGGCCTAAATTTGATTACTTATGTTTAAAATACAATGCATTGAGGACACCTAATACAAGCAAAAATATGTAAATTAGATTTCTTTGAATGTGAAACAATATTATTTAAAATTATCCGATAATATAATTACCTTTATCTTAAAATATTAGTTTTTGTAAGCTATACTTACATAAATTAAAATTAATTTTATATAATTTGATCAACTTCCTAAAATTAAAATTAAAAATTTTATAATTTTCCTGTACTTATGACTAGACATTTATAAACATATATATCATTATAAGATCTTGGTAAAATCCTCATGTGCATATTAAATATTAAATTTGTATAAAAATCAAGGGGAGGAATTTATCCAGTTCACGCACACGTATATGTGTGTGTAACATATTACATTTATATTTCGCATATGAGTCTATAATAAGAGTACCATTCAAAAATAATAACAATAATTAAAAATTTTTAATATTTTGTATTTAGATATCAAATTATGTATGTTATACATAATTTTAAAAAAAAATATAATTCTTTCCTTCTCTCTCTCTCTTTTATGGAAGTGAAAACGAATGTAAAATATGTACCAAACATTTTTTTTTAATTTACTGAGAAACTTAGAATGCGGTTTACCATTTAAATTGTGAACCACATATACACATTTGTAATGAAGTAAATATGCACATTGAAATATTAAGTAATTCATATATGTTGATTTCGTGCTTCGAAAGAAAACATTTCTCATTAGTAAAGTTTGTATGCAAAATTAATTTTGCCAAGAAGGGGAAAACCATGATTTTATTTTTAGACTGAAATGTATTTTCAAACTAAATCTAGAGAAAAGAAAGGAAATCAATATTCATTTAAGGTTTGTTGTTATTCAAAATTGTCCGATAGCGATAGTTTACCTAATTATTTGTTGAGAATTACTTGGGTTACTTTTCTCATGCAGGAATACTTGTCTTACTTCATAATTTAGAGAATCAACTCTTGTTGAAATGAATATATTTTGAAACAAACTTAAATTCTGTTTCAGAGTTACGTTTATTGATTTCCTATATATTTCGGTAGGGGTGTTGAGAAAGCTGATAACTACATGAAAATAGATATGAAAATAGAGAAACAAAAACATCAATTATTATTAGTGAACAGAAAACATGCTTCATTTGAGTTTGAATGACATTATGCTTATTCAGTAATTAATAATCCGAAGATTAGTTATATGTATTAGTAATGAAGGCCATATGATTTTTTACATAATTAGGCACAATATATTGAAGTGGAATTGACACAAATTATGCTTTGTTTTATTTTAGTCATAAATTTTTTATGGATATCCTTTATTTATTATTTGCTGATTTGAAAATTAATTTATTGATATTTTATTGTAAATTATTTTGCATGATAAATTAATTAGAATTAACGTAGATGAAAGGCTTAATACTTTGATAGAATAAAAATTATTTTCTAAAGCAATTTTTAAAAATCACTAATTTGTTAAAACATGATTATTAAGTTATCATATACAGAAACTTTCATTAAAAAAGGAAATTCTGATATTTTTACATGCACAGCTGAACATCAAAGGACCAAATAAATGAAAAACTAAGAAAATATTGTAAAATAATGATCGCACGAACATCGAACTTTCCTCTATGAAAAGAAAAAGATGCAAATAATTACATTTTTCTACTATTGCCCATCATAAACCATGACTGAAAATCTATCAAACTATATAAAAAATGAAAGATATATTACAATTTTTAATAATATGAGCCCTTTCTTTACTTAGATATTTTTAAGTTTGATTTTGAGGTACCTCATAAAATGAAATGTGTATCATTAAAACACATATTTTATGTTCTATTAAGTAAACATTTTGGTTCTCAAGGAATATGGGTTTTCTTTCTTAAAATCAGTCGTTACATCAGTTTTAAAAAAAATAAGAGTTGTATGCATAAGAAATGATAAAATGAGCAGAAAATTTAAAACAGAAAAAAATCAATAATTTTCTAATTATCTTCACCATTTCATAACAACTGAAAATATCTTTTCTTATTGCACTGATAACAAGGTTACACAAACTGAGAACATATGATACTAAATCTTATTTTCAGTACCAAAATCATTATTTTAAACCATTCTTATCTAGGATGCAAAATAGAAGAAATAAAGCAAATAACTTATTGCTTCCAATTTTTTGAATCTAAAATAAAGCTATTTTGGTTTGCAATAGGGAAATAATAATGGATAAATAATAAAATGTACATACAAATGATGTCATTCCAAACTTTCTAATAAATTGTTGTTTTGCCGAAAATTCAGATCATATATGATGTTTTATAACATCGATCGCATGTAACAAATTTTTATTTAAAGGTTAAATTGTTTAAATGATACATTGATTAAATTGTATATCACAATACTTAACTAGAAACTCACTTACTACTTAAATTGTATATCACATTACTCACTTACTTAACTTAAAGAAAAGAAGAATTTACTGTTATGATCTTGCAGTTTTTAAGGCCAAAGACACATAAATATATACATTTCGTGACGTTTTTAGTTTTGCGTGAAATAAGCGTAATATAAAGATATAAATAAAGACCTGTGAACATTATTGAAATTTTAAATATAACGTTGTAATCAAAATAATTACATTTTTTAAAAGTATATTTACTATATAAATTAAGACACTTAATTTCTAGACTCTAGGGTAAATTTATATGCTTTATTATTAGTTAAAAATTTGAATGCATTTTCATAAATTAAAATATTTTATCAGATATTTATCTATTATAAAAATTGTTTAACTAACAGCAAAACTGATAGCGTTGCACCCTTGAGATTGGTAAGCATCGTTTGTATATCCAATTTGGGCTTTATTTCTTTAGTTAAAATACGCTTAAGCCTGTATTCCTATTTAATTATCTAATGCTATCTAATTATCCTTTTTATTTTCTAGCAATTATGTTATAGTGACAAAGAAAAAGCCAAATTTTATCAAATCTTGATCACAATTTTAAAGTTTCGTTTTAAATATAATATTTAATTTTAAGTAAATTAAATATTATTTTATTTAAAACTACGTTTATACTAAGTATTATATAAGTATTTTATTTTATTTAATCTATTATAATTTTAGAGAAGTTATTCGCGCAATGGACTATTTTATTGCTATTATTTATATATATTATTATATATTTAATGTAATATATACTTTATTTGCTTTGATAATTTGTGTAAAAATATTTAAATCCCAAAATTATAATCAATTATGTTATTATTTCGTAAAACTTGTTCATCATTGAGATATTCATTAAAATAATTGTAAAATTCTAATAATCATCAAATGAATTATATGAAGAATCCTAATATATCTTTGGAGCACAGTTCATTGGAAGTGGTTGCTTCAAGTTTAATAGACATTTTAAGCTTAATATTTATAAGGATGAAGTAATATTTAAGATGATGAAAGAGTAAATTCTAATTATAAACTCATCATGTTAGTAGAAGTATATTAAAAGTGATACATTTCCCATGCTGCAAATTTAATTCATGCTCTTTCCATTAATTGACGTTCTTTGGAATTTAAATCAATTATTATGACACTTGAAACGTATCATTATATTTAAGAAAGTAAATATAGTTTAAGTTTAAAATGCTTTTACCACAAGTTGTTTAGGCAAGCCGTAATTATGCAAAAAATAAAAATTTATTTTACTTTAGGAGTATACTGAAAACGAATTCAATTTTTAGAAAACCAAACTAAAATATAATGAGCTGGCATAATCGTAGAAATTTAATATTTAAAATCGTAGAAAAAAGAAATATTTTTAAGAAAATTAAACTAATTCAATTATTTACGTATCATTTTGATGTTGCATGTGATATTTAAAATACATTTAATGTTTTTTTTATTAATAAAACTATCTAATATCTTCTAGTAGCATAAAAGGGATATATAATTATTGGGGAAAGAATTTTCTTGTCTTATTTGATATTTTAATGTTAACTTTCCTTTTCCTTCAAATTTTTTACATACTGTATGGCATATTTAAAGTTTAACATTTTTCTTTATTATAAAAATCAATAAATTTTAATAAGAAATATTAATCCTAGTTTGATTAGGACCTGAACAATCTCTTAGTTTCCATATTATTTTTTATTACATATCTAAATATAATGGCTTTTTTATTATTCCACTTCTATTTCAACATTTTTAATAAAATACTTTTTGTTAATGTGGCTATCAAAATGTTTCTTAAATTTATAATAAAATATTTTTTTTTAGAATATATAAATATAATATGGAACCACGCATTTTTCCCAATGTTAAGAATTCAATTTACAAATGTTTAATGCATTTCAAATAATTAGCAATTACTTCCATAAATTTTACATATTTATAAATTTATATGCTCAGTTTGAAAATGGCTTAACTATTAACATTAAATAAGTATACATCAGTATAAAATGTAAATTTTATATTATTGCGCTGTTTTTGTTCACAAAACTATTTAATTAAATAAACTTGTTTAAATATTGCAAACATTTCTCACTTTGCAAACTAAAATAACACTTCACTATACAGTTTTAAAAAACTGCAATATATTTCATTACATTTCTTTCACAAGGAAGAGTTATACTAATAAAATTTACCATTTATGTTATTTTTGAAACCTGTTTCGAGGTCGTTAAGTTTCTCATGGACTATTAAAATATGTGATGGAATTTTATGAAAGCCATTGCTTGACCTGATTTAGGAGTAATAAATTTTTCATGAAAATATTTTAAAGCATTTATAAAAAATTTAAAGTAATAACGTCATATTTTAAAATGTTTGAAAATACTTAAAATTTTGTGGTAGTCAAAACGATGCAAATATTAAGTAAAATGTAAAATACAAATTTCAATAAAATGTTTTAAGTGTATTTCATAAAAATAAATTAATAAGTGTAAGCAAAATGACATTAAAATTCAAATTGTCGTTTAAACTTTGTTTTATATTTATTTAAAAATGCATGCAAAATATAAGAAGCAGAAATTAAGAATGTATGCTTAACGCTTTTCAATACCATGCTAGATTTTGGGTAAATAAAATTGTTGAACAAATAAGGACTGTAATATAATTTTATCTCTTAGATTTAAATGGTGTGTGTGTGTGTGTGTGTGTGTGTGGTAAGTATTACTAAGTAAAAAATCTACATATACATTTCTTGAATGAATATTATTTTTTATTTCTAATGTCAGGCACCCTTGAGCAAGTAACTACATTAGCCGCAACAAGACCGAAAACTGCTACTTATTTTATCTTTACCCGGTGGGCACCTGTGAACCAAGTCACGGAGGTACCAGTAGCATCGCCCACGTCACACCACTACGAACCCTATTATAGGGCGGGCCACATCCATCCATCATCTGAGGAAACGACAAGAAACAGAAAGAGAGAAAGTACATCCATGCCCGAGCCGGGATTCAAACCCAGGTCCTACCCATCCGTAGTCAGTTATGCTAACAACTAGACAGCGTGGGCGGCTTGAATGAATTATATTTAATTTATTATGTGGATAATGTTAATCACATTTAACCTTTATTTTGCAGAAAATTTTTAATTAAGTAAATTAAATGTGGCAGGGATTTTTCCCTTTTATAGAGACTTTTGAAAATTCAGAAATATATTTTTAATTGTACTTGTTCACAGTTATTAACCAATTTAATCGAACAGTAAATTAAAATCATGTACTTCGGAAATAATGTCATAATATAGTTTGATATTTATGCTATACAATTTATTATTGGAAAAGGAAGTAAAATAAAATAAATGTAAATACTAAATAAAGGAGAAATTGTTAAATTATAAAGATATTTTATTTATATTTTACAACATGCGAGTTTCGATAATAAAATATCCTTATATTTGATTTTCTTCATGTCTGTAAATAATGCCTGTTATAGAAATGCTCCTAAGGGAGTACTTGAATAATGCAAAATATTATTCAGTATTTAATTATACCCTTGGTTTAATTGTATTTAGATAATTAAATTATAATGAGGTTTCATATAAAATCGTATTACATATTTATTTCAGCAATATCTCTGCTTTAATACTGGAACTATTAAGTATTTGAATAAAAATAATTCTAACAATTTATATTAATTATCAATAATGAATATGCTTTTTATTTGTAATCACTCATACTTAGATGCAGTTTATTTATTATTTAAAACTAAAATTGAGTTCTAAATAAGGTAAAAAGAAAATTTACAATATATTTCGTTTATCATTTTTAAATGCAATTTTCTCGTTATTAATAATCTCTGTGTACTTTGGTATGCATTTAATTTTAATTGTCATAGTTTAGGTATAAAATAATTTGAAATACTTTTGTACATGGAAATTTAAGTTTTATTAAAATGATGAGTTATTTATTTTTGTATTATTAACATGTTTTCTTAATTAATTATGTATCTCAATTCCTAGACATGGATCTTTTTGATCTAAATCCGTTATGACATTTAACTTATGTATGAAATATTATTAACATTTCGTTATGATTGCCAATATGTTCTTTAAGACATATCGTCCATAACAGTAAAAAAACAGTATGATTTGTTTTAAATAAATTCATTGTTCTGTAAGTGAAAATCTTATTACTGCTTGATAAATTTTTACCTTTTCACTTTCAAAAAGAAAATCAAAAGATAAAAGTAATGCATAATTAAACATAATGTAATCGTAAAATTGATTAAGGGATTTTCATTATTTTTATTAGATACATTATTCCTAAATTTTGATTATATTTATATAATATAATTGAAATTATTTATTATTTTTAAATAATCATATTAAAATATCAGATTAATTTAGTAAAGAAAGCAAATCAATAATTATGTATTATAATAAATTTTTTAAAAAATAATATGATTTGAAAACTATAGAAATAAAAGAATAATAAAGTAACGCTTTATAATATTTAAATATTAGTTATATTTTCTTCATCATTTTTAATATTAAAATTAAGTCCAAATAGGAAAACTTTTGTTTTTGCAATTCATTTATGATCTGTTATACAGAGATTTCAGTTTGTATTTAATATCAATGAGAGCCCAAAATACTTAAGAAATCTTGCTGGATGCATGGTCCATTGGAAAACATTTATATTCGAGTATAAAAATGAATAATCAAATTAAAATTTTAAGAGTAAAATTGTTCTGAAACAAAATATCAAAAATTAATTTTATGAAATGGCATTTATAAACTATGTTTGATAAAAAAAAAAAAGAATGGATATATTAATGATTTTCTTCCATTAGTTTGAGTTTCTTAAAAAAAATACCACCTTAACATTCCACAATTTTGTAATTCAATAATTATTAGTAGCATATTTTTCTGGAAGCATGGCAAATGCAAAATTTTAAAAAAAACTAGCTAAATTGTGTATTTTTAATTATTAAAATTAATAAAATGTTTTAATAATATCTCACATAAGATTTCAATTTGGGTTTATTTTATAACATGAAATCGAATCAGTTTTTTTAAGTTGATATCGGTTTTATTTTATAGTATGAATCAGCTTTTTTTATTCGAAGAAGAACAATAGAAAAGATTATATATAAAGTATAAAATTTTCTTAATACGCTTAATAATAAGCTTATTTATTCTTAATATATTTACTTATATTTAATACGCTTAAATACTCTTAATTCTCATTAATATAAACTATTTAACACATAATTTATATTAATTGCATTTACATATAAAAATAAAAGGAGTATATAATTTCAAATGTTAATTTGAAAAATTTTAATATAATTTTTTGTTTTGGATTTGAATTACGAAAGTAGGTCATCTTATTAGTTTTGCATTCTTTAGTTATCAGAAATGAGTACTTTTCAAAGTAATTTTAGATAAAATTATAAATCTCTTTCAGTTTTTATGATTTCCCTTAATAATCTGAGATAAATGTACAAACATTACGTGAATGTTTTGATCATGATTTTTTTAACAAAATAAGAACTTCGTTTTATTAACCTAATGTTGTTAAATATAGTTTGAAAATATTTAACTAAAATATTGCTAAATAACTGGTTTAAATACACAAATGTTTTGGCAGAGGAGGTAATCTTTTACATTAGAATTCGCGTCTTTAATCTTCTTATGTCATTCATCGGAAAGTTATTAGAAGCAATCAGTAGCTGCAAAGTATCAATAATCCGGATTAACTCATGGCAAATCTCATCCGGATTACTATTTCATCGAGATTTAAAATACATCAACTGTACCTTGTATGTCCATAAATCAATGTAAGATAATTAATAGGATTTTAAATAATTAAATGCTTTAAAATAAACTTTTTATTTTTATACGTAACTCAAATTATTTACATTTTTAATGTCAAAATATGAAGGGATGGGTTTAATTTTATTACAATGATATTCTATAAAAATCTATTTTTAAAAAATTAGATTATATGTAAAATTTTAACAACCATTTAATTTTTAGTTACATCAATTCAAATTGTTTAATTTCTGAATTCTTTTTGCTCCAGTATCGATGTTTTGAATGTTAAAATATATACTACATGTAAAAAATTGTAAGAAGCTGTCAAAACAAATTGTTTAATTTCATAATTGTTTTTGCTCAAGTATCGATATTTTGAATGTTAAAACATATACTACATGTAAAAAAATATAAGAAGTTGTCAAAACAAATTGTTTAATTTCTGAATTCGTTTTGCTCCAGTATCGATATTTTAAATGTTAAAACATATATTACATGTAAAAAATGTAAGAAGCTGTCAAAACGCTGAATAAACATTAGAATACAGATTAAATATTTTTAATAATTTATAATGGTTCGATCAACAAGAAAATTTTCATTTACGATATAGAATTTACAAGAATTTATTTCCTTATGATTCTAATATTCTAAAATTTCTTGTGTCATATTGTATTCTATATTTAATGTTTTTAAACTTAATTTAAGTATTTAGTAAAGTATGTATAAATTAAGTATAATGAAGTTTCAAGTAAAATAAATACATCACAACTTTTAAACAATGGGCCATTTTATTTTGATTTTCTTATGTATCATTGTTATATGTAGATATTATGGGGAAGAGTTATGCTAAAATATCATTATATTTTAACAGCTAAAATATGTCTAAAAATATACTTAACTACAATATTTATTAATCGTGGCATATTGATTTTATCTTTAAAAGTATACAAAAATTACTTATTAAAAATTAAATACATGATTAACTACCGAAAAAGTATTTTACAAGCATATAATGAAAATGTGTGACAAAGAAATTGTTATTGTATCTCTTTATATATCATATATGATAATTATAATAAAAATTTGATTTTTTTTTTTTTAGATTTTTTCATGTTTCATATATTTAAAAGTTATCTACTAGAAATAAGTTTCTTCTTATATTATATAATATTTTATTTTGAAAATCCAAAAGTACTTACGCAAGAAAAAGTTTAAAAGCATTTTTTCATCTCCTTGAGTGCAGCTTTTAAAGTCTTAGAAAAGGATTTCTGACAAAGTATCTGAAATTGTATTGTGTAGCTCATTTATGTGTGAAATGAATAAAGTAAAAGAGTCTTAGTTTAGTTTACATTTGAGTTTTTCTTAATGTTACAGAAAAGCAATTTTTTTAAGTTAAGCAGTGTATTTTAAATTCTAAATGTTTTATCAATGAATACTTAAACATAAAACTGTGATTGTCAAAAAAAGAAAGAAGGAAACACTTCTTGAAAAATAACCTATTTGCCGGTTTTCACAAATAAAGAAAAATATCTTTAAAAAGGAGTAAAGCAGTAAAAGATTTTTTTTTTTTTTTTTTTTTTTTTTTTTTTTTTTTTTTTTTTTTTACTGAATGCATTTTTAGATAATTTTTTATATTTAAATAATAATGCGTGTGATATAATATTTTAACTATACTTTATTAAGGAAAGAATAACATGTGCTAAATAAAAAATATATCTTGCTTTGTAAGGAAATTATTCTATATACCTTTCGAAAACATAGATAATATTGAGATTTTTTAGCATGTACATAACAATGTTAAAATTAAATATTGATAAAGATTTTATTTTCAGTGAAAAGTAAAGAAGTTTGTTTAAGATTTTAATTTTCATTGAGCTTAAGATAGTGAAGCCTTTTCTTGTTTGAGGATTATGTTGAAATATTCAATATATCGTGTATTTATGTAATTGCAACACGCATTATTAGAATATATAAGTCGTTTCTTCACACCACTAGTTGCAACATTTTTTACAAAAAATCGCTTGCACCTCCGGGTTCTTAAAATCTCTTAAATTTTATTTATGTCGTGTCCGTAAAAAATTGGAATAGTCAAATTTTTCAATAATTTTTCATGTCTGTATTAATAATAATTTCATAAAGAAAAATGATGAAATTCTGGAAACATTTTTCCAAAAAACTTTACACCAGAAAATTTAAGTTCTTACATTTTTTTTAACGTAATTAAACTGCAATATATCACTTTCAAGTAAATTAACATTGTGTCAGGGAATGTTTAGAAATGATAGTACATATAGTTCAATATAGGTCGTATATATAAATATTACCAAATCATTGGAATCTCCTTCATGTTAATACCCCTGGAAAATGAATATAATCTATATATATATATATATATATATATATATATAGAATCCTTGACATTCAATATTACATTCTAGATGATTTTCTTATTTCCATTTATTCAACTTAATTCAATCTCTCCTTTAAAGTTTTAAATTATTAAGAGCCTGTATAATTATATTTTGACTGTTCCAACCTCTTTATATGCCTAAATTCTTTATGACTGATAATGAATAATCATTTAGGATTAGTTAATTTCAAGCAGTTTTAAGGGATTTACACATATTCACGTGATTACTATGCCTATGTGAAACTATTTCATGCTAAATACTTTATAGTTTTATTAAAAATCTAAATTTGGAAAACGATACAATTTATTTTAGCTTTTGAATCATGAATTATATTGATGGAAGGAATAACGAACAAATTTTCCGAAATTTTGAATGTTTTGCTATAAAAAATAAAAATAAAAAATAAAAAAATGAAAAAAAAAACCCAGCAAAAATTGAAATTGCCTGTACCAAAGAATGTATTATTATTCTTAATTAGTATTCACAATTTTTTTAATATAATTTAAAGTAGTTTAGGTACAAACTCTATGGAATTCGTCAATGATGAATGGTATTTTTTTTCAACATTTTGTCAATATAGTTTTCCTAAATTATAGAGTTAATATCCATGAACTAATTTATCCTTGAATCTAAGAAATTTTATGGGCAAAACATTTTTCAAAATATTTCGAATATTCTCTCTTTTGATAACTTATAAAATTAAATAAAATAAAATGAAAATTAGACTAACTGTTTTTGGAATAATAATTAAACACTTTTTTATAATGTTTCGGAAATATATATTATTTTTCAATATCCATTTAATGTTTAACAATATTAAGAAAATATAATAAGCAAAAGCATCGATGAGAAAGGTGTTCTTATGTTTATTAAAATGTCATCAAGCCATGTGCAAACTACTTTTCAGTTAAATGTATTTATATAGTTAATCTGATTTATTTTTTTTTTGTTATAAGCTTTAAAAACTATTAGAAAATTTCAAATGTATACTTTGTTAATACAGAAAAAAATTAGTACAACACACTAGAACTTACTTGTTGCCTAATACTAGAGACATTTTCAAATTTTACTTCTAAATAAATTATTTACAAAGTCATAAAACATTATCAAATAAAGACATATCTAGTTTATAAAACTTTTTTCCAGTTATTTATGCTTGTCGAAATTATTAATGTCACCTAAACTTGTTGAAGCTCTAGATTTATCATTGACACTATTTGAGTGCATATGATAGCATAAATAGTATTTAAGGATTATTATCCTTTAAATATGATTAACATAATTAAGATATAAGAAATATTGTTTATAAGTTGTTTCAAATATAAATTATCACCTATTCTTAAAACTTTCAAAAGTTACTAATAAAGAATAATATGCTTTTAAAACAAAATACTTAAAGAATGTAAACTTAATGCTTATTGTTAGTTCTTATATACAGCAAAAGGTAATTAAATATATATTTGTGAATTATTTGCAATAGAAATCGTAATAATTATTGTCTATAAATTTTAATAAGTTCAAGCTACAATTTTAAATACACATGTACCCTAACACATTTAATATAATTTATCTGTCTCCTCAATTCTTAAATGGGCATTTTAAATTTTTATTTTTGTTACATATTACATATTTTAATACAAAATATTGCCACCCAACCTGTCTAGTATTTAGCGTACCTGACTATAGATGGGTGGGACCTGGGTTAGAATCCTGGCTCGGGCATGGATGTACTTTCTCTCTCTCTCTTTCTTGCCTTTGTCCTTTCTTTGTGTGTGTGTAAATTGTTGCCTACCCTATAAACGGGTAGCTATGGCATGTGTGTACTGAAGAAGTCGAACTCCACACCAAATATGGTTCAGGTGGAAAAGTGGAGCAGCGCACCCCATATTGCCAGCCTGGCTGGCACACGCGATAATAACAACAATACAATACATTTAAATTATATGTACCCTAAAGTTGTACGTCTTTAATACTAAAAGTGCATTGCGTGTGAATAAAATGCATAAAATTGCATTGCATGTGAATCTTTTTCAAATACAAAAAATTTAAGAAATCATAAATAATATTAATCATAAAGAAATTGCTTAATAGTCTCCATAATGAAAAGAGTTTGTACGTAAGGTATTGTTTTTTGCAAAACGAGTACCATCTCTATCATGTTTATAGATACAATGTCCAGTTCTAGACAAGACTATTTTCTTAAAATTTATTTTATATGCAATATTTTTATCATATTCAATGGTATTTTGCTATCTAATTGGAAGCCTTACTTCTTTTATTTCTCCTATAAGTTTTTATTTTAATTATTCTGTATTTTCGATTCCGTTTGAAATTTTCCTCAAACCATCTTAGCATAGAAAAGAAAAAATGATAACCGGATAGACTTAGATAATTCAGATATTGCCATGTTTTGCTCGACATTTGCATTTATATTGAATTTGAAATCTCATTCTTGAATTAGTATTAACGTTTGAAAAGTAAAGATTTCTAATAGTCCTTATAAATATCATACAACATATATGTGTTAGACGTATTTACATTTAAAATCTAACATATTTATTTTAAGTAAAACAAAACTAAAACTTTGTTAATATTTGTTAACTAAAAATATCTCACTTTATATTTTTTTGAAATGTTATTCAAAATTAATCGTATTTAATCATAATCATTTCCATAAGTTTGTATTTTTGAAAAACATTTTATGGGGATAGGTTTGTAAAAGATTTTTCTTAATTTATTTTATTAAAAAAATTTAACTATAAGCAAATATTTATTATTAATGAACATCTCTTGATTAATTATAAAGCAATATGTATGGTCAGTGATTTCAGATTTGATAAAATAGTTTTGAATACATTCATAAAAATGCAAAAGAAATGAAACAACCAAATCAAAGTAATTAAACTGGAAGATTGCGTGTGTGTCTTTCATGCATCAAAATTTATCTGTATGTGTGAAAAATAATTCGATTAAAGTTAATAATCAAATTATTCATTGCGAGATTTTTTACATTTTACTTTTTTGCAGCCTTCAAAAAATAATTTTGGATTGGTGCTTTTCTTATTACTTGGAAACATTCACAATTTGAAAAATATAAATATTTTACAGAAAACAAATAATAATTAGTCCATATATCATTCTGCGAAATGCAAAATATTGTTTACTTTTGTGATTAATTCCTAATTTTGATATTCAAATGTTATTTAATTTTTATTCTTAATATGCTGTTGAAAAAGAGGATAATAATTAATGCATCTAAAGAGTAATGCTTCTTAATTAAAAATGCCTTTACCTGCTCGGGCTCTATTATTTCTACACCAAAAATCATCCTTTTTTTAAATTTAAAATAAATTATCAGTATTTTTCTAAATATTTATGAGTGCAAAATACGTCAAAATTTTAATCTATTGAATATTATTTCAACATTAAAAATATTAATAGCGATGCACAGAAACCATTAGATAAGCTAAAATTATTTTAAATAATATAACATAAATAATTTCTTCCAAATATGTAATGAAATATTTTTGAAATAAATGAAAATGAGTTTTAAAAGTACTTACAAACAAAATATAATACAAAAATAAGAAATCAAAGTTTTTATGAAAACAGTTCAAAAAAGAAAATATTATAAGGAGAAAATACTCTGATTTTCTTGGATTTGAAACTATAATAAGAAATATCTACTTAAAATCATAATCTTAAGTATATCACTGGAAATTTGCGTGTTTTTTATATTATTAATGTACATCATTTTAAAAAAATGCGTGCTTAATTAAGTTATATTTTGTTCTTCTATAAAAAAGTAATTTACTTTTCATTTATGCATTTGCATGTTATGCATATGGGTTTTTAACTTTCAAATATCTTACAAACCCTATTATTTACTTTATTCATGTAAGGAAAAATGTAATCTTATCAGTGGTTAATTTAGTATTAATTATGAAATTTTGACAATATATGCTTTAAAATTACTAAGCTGTATTCCTATTTCTTATGCAATATTAAAATCATATATATATCTCTCAACTAGTAACGTAAAATAGGCAACTAAAAATAATAAAGTATTATTTTTTGAAATCCAATTTTATTTATTAATTTAACATAAAGCTGTTAATATTTGTAAACAGTACAAAAATTAAATTTTTCTATGTTTCATGTATTTCAACATAAATAAAGGAAATACTTACACTCACATCTAGGTGTTGATCATCATTAAAAGTTATTTATTTGTATAGTCCCTAATAGATATGTATATTGTGTAGTATTTGATTAAATAAGCCATGAAAACAAATAAATATTTTAAATTTGCTTTCTGCTATTGTTTAATATTTTATTTTACAAACTTGTTTCGTAAGTTATTTAGTTTCGTATTTGCATCAAATTTTCCTTAAATTCTCTGTTTTTTTATGTTTTGAAAAGTTGGTTTCATTATTCTCCAAAAATTCACTATGGGACCAAGATATGTAAATAAAGCTAGAAAATAATTTTAAAGTGTTTTTCATTATGATTCAGATATTTTGGGATTTTATTTAATGTGTATTCAATGAGATTTCCTTATTGCAACTGAAATATTTCAGAATAACGTACTTTTTTAGTGGGAAGACTTTTATTAATGATATCAATATAAATGTCACCAGACTAATATTTCCTTCAATTGCAGATAATCACGTTTTGCCTCTTTCACTTCTTACTCCCGAGAGAAAAATCTTTGAGAAGAATATTACGTACAGATTTAGCAAATTTATCTTACACAGATTTAGCACATTTAGTACTTGCATCTGCTAACTTATTATAAGTATATAAAATTGAAAAGTTCTTTCATCAGAGATTCAAACATTTTTTTTTCCAGTTCCTACTTTAATTATTGTCCTACTTTAATTCATTAGCTTATTTAATTCTATCAGTCTTTTATATATACGTGAAAAAATGGCATGCTGTTTACAAATATTGAAAGCAGTCTTTTTAAACAAAAGTAGTAAGTTTTTTTTCCACATGCAAATTTTGCTAACAGTTCACAGTCCAATGATAAGGTTTGATGTTAAACATGACATTTTACATTTATTTTCTTACAAAATGAAAGGTATTGAAGACAGTACTTTATTTGAGCCCCTTCATTAAATTTAGATTTTTTGCCATAGAAACATTATATAATTCTTATCTTTTCAGACATTCCCATCAGTATTTGGATAACACGAATAATTATGCTTTTTAAAGTATCAATTTATTTCTGGGTGTCTTTCAAAATTATATTTTTTAATCAAATCAAGTTTCCTTACAATGAATGTTAATTTGTTGTGTATGTTTAGTTTATAAATAGTGTTAATAAAAGTTAATAAATGGTGACAAAAATAACCGAAAATGCAAAACTTTATAAATGACACATTTTTTGTTTATAATATTTCTAAAATTATTAGAAAATTTTAATTATTGAACAAAATATATATATAATTTATTCTATTCTATTAATTTTATAACTCCGATCATTGAAAAATTGAAATTTAGAAATATTTAATAGCAGGTAACAGATCTCTGCATAAATATTTGAACTTCATTTATAAGAAAATTAACTTTATATATTAATTAAATAAATATGTAAGTTACTTCTTTCAAAAACATTTTAGTTTAAATATAATTAGAGTTTTAACAAAAAATAACTATATTATACTTCAGATTCAATGTGTTAATCTATTTAATACATCTATAGCAACAAGCAGAATTGTTCTTATTAATTAGGAGAACACAATAAATTTGCGACCTCTTCATAGCCTTCAAATTCATCTAAATAATTAAGGCACTGGTTGAATAGCAGAAATTGATTCTAGATTACTTTGTACGAGTTTTTCTCTTTATTGTGGAAAGAATGTAAGGAAACAAAAGTAAACGGAAAAACAAGACATTTATTTGGATCTAACTATTCTCTGCTATATATTACAAGAGTAGAAAGGTGAAACAAGAAAATCATTTTAGTGTAATTAAATGGACTTATTTAACAATTATTTTTTAATATATGGTGAAACAAGAAAATCATTTTAGTGTAATTAAATGGACTTATTTAACAATTATTTTAACAAGTACCCCACATATGTTGCAGTTACTGCATTTTTATTGTAAAATTTTAAAATTCCAATACAATAAATAGTCGTATGACAATGTTATTGTACGTGGCTTAAAGGATAGCTTATGGAAATGACAAACTTCACACAGCAATGCAATATTTTTATAAATTTAGTTTTAAGAAGCATTGAACATAATATTATCATTTTGATTTTTATTTCTTAAATTGTTATTTCTTAAAGAGGAACAAAGTATAAAGAAACTAATAATTGACATATTTAATTTATGTATCTACACTATATTCATTTAAATTAAAAAATGTACTTTAAAATAATATGAAGATGTTTTATAATTAATAATATTTCTAAATTTAATACTATATATTAAACGAAAAAAATAGTATTCATAAAATTAATAATATATTAAATTATAATTATTGTCATTATTTATTATATTCTTGTTTTGTGCCAGCTAAACTTTCAGTATGGAGTGAACATTTTTCCAACTGAACGATAATTTCATGAAGAGTCCCAAACCTCAGTACGCACATACCATATGTACTCTTTAATAAGGTAGGCAAACTTTAACAAACCATTTATACAATTAAAGTACAATGACAGGAGTGAGAAAGAGAGACAGAGAATGAGATAGAGAAAGTACATCTATGTCCGAACCAGGATTCGAAACCAGGACCTCAATATCCGAAGTCAGGTACGCGAATGAAAGAATGAAGATCATGGAAGGCACACTGACCACTGGACAGAGTGGGTGGTAACAGTTATAATTAATCATATAAATTAATAATTATATTTATTGTTTCCATAAGTTAAATGCAAGTAATTTTGAAGGAAATTTGTTATTAAACTTATAATTGGTTTCAGATAAATTAATTTTTATGCCTATGAAATGTACAAAAAAGTTTTATTCTGAAAGGTACCATATAAAAATATTGAAAATATTATAAATGCTTGAGACATTCTTTTGTTTGTTTAGTCAAGAGACGTAATTTCAAGAATCTATTTAATTAAATATATGTTTCTTTCCTGTCTGCAGATTTGTTGATTTTTTAATTCAATGTAATTAATATTTGATGGTTGAAATCAATCAAAATTTGGTAGCATTTGGAGACCTTGGTTTCAAATAGCAAACGAGTCCATTAATTTCGATGTAAAACTACATCTCTATTCCCAGGGGAATTCATAAATGACAGTTTTAAAGGAATGAATTTACTCCTTAAAATAATTCTCGGTTCAATCCTAAAAAATTATAAAATTTAGAAAGTTTGATAACCTAGGACATAAAATATAAGTATAAAAATTAAATTCACTAATAAAAAATTAACTCATTTTTTAAGATCTTTTTTGTCAAACATTCCCATATATTGTTTTCTCTTAAACAAAATTGAAATTCACAAAAGCTATAACTTATTGTAAGCAAATAAAATGATTGAAACATTTTTTTTTTAATTTAAAAATATTTTTACATAAATATTTTTATTATACATTGATTACGACAAATAGCAAGTTTCTAAATAAAGGAAGGAAGTCTTACGAAATAAAAGCAATATCAATTTAAAGTATCAAAAATGTTCCATTGTTTTAGGATTGAGTGTTCGAAAATGATGAAACGACTATATCATTTTTAAAGTTGTATTACTGTTTTTAAAAATACATATTTAGCAGTTTATTTTTTTAGTGAATTTTTTCGTAATAGAGAATTATTAATTTTCTCATATTATAATTAAGCAAAAATGTTACCTTTGACTAATATTTGAACTATATCTAATAAAATAATGGACCTCGTGAAAAAATCACGTGCAAGTTGTAGTGTTATTTATATTATCGTGGAAAGTGCAATATATATTATCATTCGCACTGAAGTAAATATTGGATCACTTTGAAAATTTAGAAGTTATAGTTAAATCCATTTCTTAAATATTTTCAAAATGTTATCTGTAGAATGGAGATGTGTAAATATAATGTTCAATAATTTATTAGTTCAATAAGATTATTTCAGTAGCTTTAGATATTTTATTCATCATTTTCTTTTAAGTACTTCAGGTATAAAATATTTAAAATTATAAAGAATGTTTTAGCAATTTTTTAAGGTGGAATTATCTCAAATTTTCTTTTTGTAACCAACATTTTTACATCAACAAATCTAAAAGAATTGTAAACTAAAAGCATTAAATCTTTTCTCATCATGCTTGAGATAAGTAGATAGAAACTGCTTCCAGCTTGAATGCTTTCTAAATTTATTGAAGCAGTTTAAAAAGACTTGAAATCATCTGGAAGCTTTTAGAAAATGAAGTGAATTTCATATAAAAATGGTGAAGAATTCATTCAGAGATGAAATGTAAAAAGAGTTTTACCATGCATGAAATACAATACATTGAGTTGATAAGTAGAAAGTTTTTTCTTGATGTTTTTAATCTTCAAATGATTTTATTAAAAAGGTCATCTTATTAAGAGATGTTAGATTTTACAAACATTTCCAAAATTTTTTACAACATTTAATCTATATATTATGTCTTCAAGAAACATTTGTGATTTAATAGCATAAATTTTTAGCTTCATCTAATTTTTAAACAAATTGTTTTGTAAGCTAATTAAGGTTATTTTAAATATGTCTTGTTTTGTTTTCGGAAATTTTGAATATTTATCTTTTTAATGTTTGAATTAAGATAAATTAATGTTGCTCAAAATCGTCGTTAAAAGTCTCTATATTCTTTTTAAATATATTGTCAGAGAAAACTTTAAGTATAATATTTTAATATTGAATATTTTTATATTATAGAATACACACACACATTATGGTATATTATCTTATATAATTGATTTCAATAAAAGTTTTTCCTTAAATTTTAAGGATCAAAATTCTTATACGCTTTTAGTCAGAGGAAAGATTTAAATACATATCCGTGACTCTAAAAATGCATCATGATAAAAAAATAGTCAAAAACACAATCAAATAAAGGCGCCATGTATTAAATAATACAACTGATGCAATATGCCTTGCAATTTGGAACAGAGGAAACCAGATACTTGAGGCAAAATTAAAGAAAATATTTCTATATGTATGGACACAAATATGAACAATATTAAAGTTGCTCTATCTACTAAAATGATAGTTTGTAAATCACATCCCTTTTATGGATTAAACTACTAACACTGGGAACTTTATAGATGCAAAACACAACAGACATTTCAAACAGACTAATAAATGCATAAGAGTTATAATAATAGAACTTATAAAAGCATTTTGGCTGGTGTTTTCATCAGAGGTAAAGTTAACAGGAATATTAAAAAATGGCGCGTTGTTTTTAAGATGCTGCTAAAAGTATATCAGAACATTTGGTTCAATGAAAATGTGGTCTTTTGGTAATAATAAGCTAATCATTTTTTTCATCACATTATCTTGGGGCAAGTGCAAATTATTCTTGATACTCTTATTGCTGATAAATGACAGCATTGGTGGCTTTAATAAAGATGCTTGTCTCTGAGTTAAAAGCAAACGCTGATATTTGCGTTTTTTTTTTTTTTTTTTTTTTTTTTTTGTCAAAAAATTTTATTATTACGTGATTTTATTTTCAAAGAAAACCAATGGTAAATTTGGAGTGTCATAATGTAGGATTTTTAAATTAATAAAATTTTTTATTAAATGATGACTGCATCCATGTGCAAGACAATTAGTGATTTTGTATAATCTCAATGTTGATACAACTGTTAAACAAAATAACTTTCCCTACGACGGTATCATGATTTAGGGCATTCTGGTTTCAGTCTAATTTGATCTAATCCGAGATCTATTCTTTCATGTTTAATATATGATTGGACGTACTTCGCATTGATTGAAATTCCTTTTCGTAAGGTGATAACAGACAAATATTTAAAAGAGCATGGATACCAAAAATACCTTCTTTTTTTGAGTTAGCATTGGAAAAGGTTGCTGAATATATTCAAACAAGTATTATCCCTTCAAGTTATTGAGAATATTGGATAACTGCTCTATTTACAAGAGCAGGATTTTGTGATAAACATCAATTACTATGTGTTACTGTGCCACACTTTCTTTTATTTTCATTTTGTGCATATATAGCATGTGCTGCATTTCAATTATCTTGCATTTAATATTAAAACTAAATGGTCTTATATTTTAATATCCTTAAACAATTTACTGATGTGTTTTTAGTATATCAAGACAAGATTTAGGCTACTAACATAAAGCATTTCTGAATTTCTTCACTACATTGGAATTGAATGATTCTTATAAAGTATACGATAAAATAACATATTTTTTAATATCATGTAATTTTTGTATATATAACATATGAACTTTATCTATAAATATTTGATCGCGATCTATTATATATTAGATGTGATTGTTTTTAAACAATGAATGACATCCATTTCTGTACACTGCCAAATTTTCAAATTCATGTCTAAAACACATATTTGTTTATAGAGATTAATGAATAATTTATAAGATTTCCCTTGTAAGATTTTGAAGCCATCTGTTCTCCATAAAATGCACCAAATGTTAGTATTAAATTTGGTACAAATTGGTACAAATTCTAAGAAAATATTTTTATTAATGCAACGAAGAATTAAAAATCAGATTTATTTATATATATATATATATATATATATATATATATATATATATATATATTAATCATGTAGCTTAATATAACTATCTATGTAATTCTTTCTGAACTAATGATAAATCAAATGAGAATTTAATTTGTCATGACAAATATTATGTCTTATTTTTAACTATTTTGATGATAGTAAAATTTAGATAAAAATCAAATATAAACATACATTAATTTTTGTCAATAATATCAAAAGACATAATTAATAGATATAATAATTATAAAATTTACATTAAGAAATCCATTTTAATATTTTCAATAAAAAAATTGCTTTTTGTTTAAATAACCATGAATATATATTCGTCATTTAAAAGAATAAAATTTTTTGAAATATATTATAATTTAAGAGAATTTTCTTTTCATTACAATGTTTTTTCATAAATATAATAAGCATTACATGAATGAGTAATTCAATAAAGTATACATTTTGTTAATGTTAAAATAATAATTTCTAAGAAAATAGCTTACAATAAAGATAAAAGATCTCTATTCTCTTTTATGAAAGATTATATGTTGAAAATCAATAGGATTCTTCTTTGCATTCTAAAATTCAAATTTTAGTTTTATGGGGGGAAGTAACATTTATTGTAACTCTAGTTGTTTATCGATAAATATCAACCAATCACACAAGCATTGCAAAAGATAAACATTAACTTCATAGAAAGGATTTTAAATTTCAATGAGAAATATCAATATCTTTTAAATTATAAAAACGAATTAAAATACATAATTTAAAATATTGTTGTAAAAATAAGCGTGGCAAACAGCTTCTTTTTAATCAAACTAATGAAGACTATGCACATTTATAAATCATTTAACCCTTCATAAATTTCATTCATTGATTTTAAATAAAAAAATCATTACATGATATAAAAAACGCATATTTGGAAAACAAATATGGGATCTTCATGTAATTTTTATAACTTCCAAAAACTCATTAAACCATTTTCAAATTAGTAAACATGAAATATTTTGGATTTTAAGGACTGATGAAAAAGATAAGGACACAAATTATGTATTTATTACTTGTATTCAATCCAAATTATTAATATGGAGATAAAAACCATAAAACTCATCCAAATAACGGTACGAAATGAAAGATTCCGATGTAATCATTATCTTATACCTTATTCTAAATATTATTTACGAGTTCTTTAAGTAGTTACCACGTACATGTCACTGATTTAAATTAAATTTGCAAAATAAATAGATTAATGAACTTCATTTCAAATGTAAAATTTTATCGGTGGTAGCATTATTATTCTTTAGATAAAATAAAGAGAATCTTTGATATATAAGTAATGCAGCTTGTTGCTTTAATAAGAAGGAATATAAATATATTTGCGAGAAATATTTCTGAATTATAAATAAAACTTAATCATCTCAAAATAATTTGAAAGTATTCGTGACAAAATAAAATTGTGGGCGTTAATTTTAATTTTTATAAACCACAAAATACAAACGACTAACTTTTACACATTTTAAATTTTCATTGTCTATGCTTAAATCAAATAAATTGTATAGAATAACTGTCGCTGTTTTAAAGATTTTTGGATTCAAAATTGTCTTATGAGGGATCCATTTCTATTAAATATTAAATTTATGTTTAAAAAAAACTATATTTAACGTTATCAAACAATTCTTAAAACTTTATGTATAATCTTTTATATATTACCATTACTCTTGATTATACAAACTAATATAATAAAAAATCATACTAGATTTCTTAAAACAAGTGTTTTAATTTGTTAATTTGTGATATGATAATAAATATCATTTAAAAAAATATTAAAAATTTAAATGATAATTTTTAATTAAAAATTGAAATGAATGCTTTACTGATGCTTATTAAAACAACTTATCTTCAAAACGTTCAAGCTTACCATAAGATAAATAAGATATACTTCGATTTACTTATTAAACTGTATAGGTAACTAAAGTATTAGATTTGAACGTATATCACTAAGAGAGATAAAACTTTTAATTTTACTTTTCAAAAATAGTGTTATTTCTAATATTTCTCAGCTGTAATAAAAGGATTTGTTTTATTCAAATGTATCAGTTTTACTGTTACATATATATTCAATATTAATACATTAAAAAAAAGTAAAAATATTTTGAATGCATATAACATTTTATTTATTTGATAAAAAGAAACTACTTGCATTCATATGGTATCATACTTTAGTCTTTATCCTCAAAAAATAGTTTCCATTGATTCACAGTATTGAGTCCCATTTTTATTTATTAGTATAGAAAACTGTAAAGTTTACGATTTTATACTTTTAAGCTTTTGTGCAAGATAAATTCATTTCTGTTTGTGATTATATATACAACTAGTTTTAAAATAAATTCAAAATTTTCTGTAATTTTAATATATGATTAAATATTCAAGATCGGAAAACAATAGAAAAAATTTTACATTGGTAAACAGGGTATATTATTATTAAATTAGAAAACTATTTTTAAAATATCCTGACAATAATGAATCCTGTAGATTTTAAATAAATTTCCTATCTTAACTATTATAATATTGTTTTTATAATGTCACTTATTTTTTTGCCTTTTACTCTAAACTTGGAAGATTTACCTTTTCCATGAATTTTAACCACCTTCAATAGAAGATTTTGAAGGTCAACGAATTTAGTTAGGATAATTTTCCGATTATTCATTTCCTTCCGTATTTGAGGAAGTTGATTAATTTGACTTTGCTCTAAATTGAAAATTTATGAGTTTGATTAATGGAAAGTGCGAAATTCAGTCAAAAGTTTGCTGAGGTGTAATTTTCGCTTAATTTCGGTTTCATAATGAAACTACAATTTCAAGCCACGAGTTTTAAAATAAGCCTGT
Organism: Latrodectus geometricus; assembly: GCA_026290005.1. Classification (NCBI taxonomy): domain Eukaryota; kingdom Metazoa; phylum Arthropoda; class Arachnida; order Araneae; family Theridiidae; genus Latrodectus; species Latrodectus geometricus. The sequence continues at coordinate 63,342 of JAPDSC010163157.1, forward strand.
TAATTCTTAAGCAACTTTCCTTATTGTAGAGAGTAATTATCATGCATGTAAGAGTAATTATCATGCATGTGAGAGTAATTATCATGCATGTGAGCGTAAACTGAATTCATATACCAGTAAAGGGTATGATCTGAGTCATACATTTAATTAATCATTTAATCGATTTGATTCCAAACACACTTTACAAACAAACAATTTTTACGATACATTAAAGTCATGAAGTCTTAAGGTGCTCTTTTAAATTGAGGAGTTTTAAAATATTCTGGAAATTGTTTCTAATTATCGTACTATTAAAAGAAATTTGTTCTTTAATTCATTTTTAATAATTATTTTTATTAAAAATAGTATTATTTACGGTGTACCACAAATATTGACACAAGGCTAACCAAAGTAAATACATTCAACCAGAATACATTTAAAAGAAAATAACAACAAAAGAAAGAAAATTTTAAATCAAGATGAAAATTTTAAATAAATTTCTGTTAAATACGCAATCACTCTAATACTCTTAAAAAGATCCGAAAAATCTGGCAGGTAATAAATATATGTAGTTTGGCTATATTTTGGTACTAAAACCATCCTGCTTTTGCATTCAGCCTGTAAAGCAGCTAAATGTGTGCAATATCCTCTTCAATTATAATAGGTACAAACTAAGTACATTATTATTGTTAAATTTTTTTAAAACATTTCTTAATAAATTTATTTAATGATTGTTTTATACATTAATCTGGAAAAAACCGTTGCTTCAGCAAGAGAGTGATATCTCCATTTAATATCAAGTAATGTTTCACAATGTTTCTATAAAATTAAATGTACATATGCAAGATTATACCATTTAGGATGCTGTCAAGAAGAATATATAAAATAGATATTGTTCATTATTCTAACTTTTTCCAGTTAACTATTGTTTTAAATTGAATTTCACATTTTGTATTTTCTCAATTTTTATTTATTTATTTTTTGAGATCTATAATTTTTAAATCAGCTAACAAAATTTTCGAAATAAAGGGGAATTCAAAATGTGATTTAAGAAGCAATTCAGAAAATGGATTTATAAGTGAAGCAAATTTTTATTGAATTGTGAAAAAAATAAGCTCTCTAAAAATCACTTTAAAAAACAAATGTTAAGATTTATCAGAAACGATAGTAAATGTATTTTTATTTGAAAATACTTTATGTTTAAATGAAAAAAAAATTTTTTTTATGTCTTTTTTTAAAAAATTGACTTTATGATTTATTTTAAATCAAATCAACAAAATTTTTTTTTGTAATTTGAAAGTGAATATTATTAATAACTTTTATCCATTATTTATACTAAATATATAAAATATATTTTTACTATGAATCCTGAATTTTAGACTAAAAATTTCATTGTGTGTTTCATAATTTATGCAATATAATTTAAAAGAAATGAAAACAATATGAAGACGTATTTGGAGTTCACAACAAACATTTATTTTTTATGCGTGAATAAATAAATTTTGCAAAATTTTGCAACAATATTTTTCATTTTTCTCAAACACTTATAATGTGTATTGTTCACAAAATGCTTAGCATTATAATATGATGGCTTAGTTTGTTTTGATGAAAGTTTTATTTGCTTTTTTTTTTTTTTTTTTTTGCCTTTATGTTTAAATCTGCAATTTAAGGAGAAACTAAAAACAATTTCTTGGATGATGTATGAAGCAAAGTAATAAATGCGTTTCGTAATAATCAGGATAAAAACATTTAATTTAAGTATGCATGTTTAAGGAAGAAAAATTAAATCTGTCCTTACTTTAAATTAAAACTACTTACTATAAATTAGTTTACTTAAAAAAAGTCTTATTTATAACAGAAAAATTAAACGCATACAAAAGAAATTTTTTACTAAAATACTTGAGTTGTTTTGCATATTTTGAATGATTTTTTTCTTTTTTACATTATTTATTATGTCACTTCAAACTAAATTCTAATATTATCATTAAACATATGTTATAATTTTTAGTGACTCAATTTTCTGAAAATCTACAGAAATGTATTGTAAAATTAATTACTACTTTAGGAAGAAATGTATGGCTAAATTTATTAGGATTCGAGTTAATTATCAATATTGCATACTGATAGTAAGGACTATAATGTATCTATATAGCAGGCGTGGCCAAGACACAGACCGCGGTCGACTGGTAGACCGCAAAGACATTTTAGGTAGTCCACGCGACCATCCCAATAATGACCTCGGATATTAACAATTTAATTTATGATTCATGACATAGAATAAATTTATTATTTAAAATAAAAATCAATTTAAAATACAGTCTACGCTTTAAAGCCCAAAACAAACTGTGCAAATGATTTACGATTTAAAGATTTATGATTAAAGGTTAACGATTTAAAACCTAAGACGGACATGATGAGAGCGATTAAAACATTCAAAAGAACTATAAAAAGGTATGCATGTCAATTAAGAAAACGTTAATTAAGAAACTTCAAAAACATGGAGGAAGATTGCATCCATAATCCAAACCCAGACTTCGAATATTTCACTTAATACTTACCTGTTTTGTTTGAAGAATTTGAAAGAAGATTCGTTGACTTAATTAGGTTGAAAGAAATACTCAATTTCATGATATTTTCATTTAATGAAAGTGTCAACATTGATAGAGTATCTGAAAAAATAGGATATTTAATTGGTATCATATCAGTCACGGTCGAAGAAGAAATTTTAAAATTAAGATGCGATGTATTTCTTAAATCCTGAGCATATTTAGAGATAATGATTTTTGGAAATTAACTTCTGAGGAAACATTTCCAAGTATTTAAAAATTGATTTTGTATTTGAAATCATATTTTGGATCGAGGTATCTTTGCGTATCTGCTTTTACAAACATGAACAAAAAACAAACATTGGTCGCATTTAACAGATGAACATTTAATTTCGTGTTTATGCATTGCAATAAGCTCATACCAGCCACAATATGATATACTTGTCGCAGGTGTACAGTGCCAAATTTCAACTAAATGAAGTGAATAGGATGGTCAGTTTTTGATATATGAATACCTTGATTATTTTCGTCGGTAAATTTTTATTTTGGGAATATTAATATTAAGTTTTTTTTTAGAAAAATTACACAATTTACCATTTTATCTTGTTACCGAAAATAAATATGTACGTTAATTTATCTCTGCCATTGGTAGACAACCTTCGATTTTTTAAATGTGGAGTAGACCACGGATCCCAAAAGTTTGGCCACCCTGCTATATAGGAACCATATATGAATTTGAAAACATTTAATTAATCTTTTCCTGTATATTGCAGATATTAGGAATATCTGAAATAAGGCATAGAGTAATGATATATTCGTTTCATTACTACTGCACATGTGCAAACAGAAAACATACACTCTTTTAATTTAGTTTTTCCAGAAACATAATCCATAATAATTTATATTAAACACTATTAATTCTTATTGTATGATATTTAGATACATCATTTTGCATTCTTGAGCACTTATCTGACACAAATATATATGACACTAACACAAATACAAATATTTCAAGATAGCTATTTCTAAAATAAAGTTCAAGTTAATAAATATATTTCAATTTATATTGACACATAGTTTAATACTGACTAAATTTATAAATCAAAGGAAATCAGTAAACTATATAAAAAATTTATTTATTTGCATTCCAATATTGTTATGAAATTCAATTATGCAAAACTTAAAAGTTCATTGTTTATCACATAAGAAATAACATTGAAGTTTTCAAGAAAAATGTATTTTTTATTTAAAATACATATTTTTATAACTAACAATTTTTAAAACAATTTTATAACTAACAATTTTTATAACAACAAATTAATGACAAATTAATTATTTTTATCATTTCTTCTCTTTTGAATCACAGTATTACATGAATTATAGTTGAATAAATGTTAATTACTTAAAGTCTTTTTATTTAATGGTCATGTTAAAAAAATTACAATGCTTTAACAAATGTAATATTTAGTTTTAGAGGACACTAAAATCATCTGAAGCAAGTTATTCTAATTTTTAATAAAACAATATTATAACAAGTGCATAAATCATTGCCTATCAGTAATAATGATGATCATGTAAAATGTAACTGCTAAATTGATTAAAGAAATTTATTGAGAAATTTTGCAATTTTTCTATTTGCATAGGACAAAAAGAAATTCACCCCTGATTAAAATAATAAGATTTTAAGACTAGATTTGAATAAATTTAAGTGTATCTCAAACTTTTATGCTTGAGACGAACAAATTAATTTTCTTTGAAACCAAAATATATTTTGCTGAATGCAGTGTTTCTAATTGTCTTATGTTAGATGATTTGAGATAAATTATTGTGTTCATTTTAATCTTTTATTATAGTTTTATTAATATTATGTTCTAATGATAAAAAGTTTATTGTAACATATTATTAATTACATTTTGAGAAAAATTAAGGAAATCTACACCCAAATATTTTTTAAGATTTAATTTATTTATTCTTATTAAAGTTTTCCATTAAGGCTTTAGAAGTATCACTTTTTTGAAGTAAAATAATTCTCTTTATAACAATTTATACTTAAGCTATTGGTATTGTATTTACGATACATTTGTATACAATAAGGGATACATTTATATGATATAATAACATAGTTTCTACAGATGAGACCTTATTTTAAATTTATATACATATCGTAACATAGTCTTATGTTATGAATAGAATTATTATTCGTTCTTAAACATTTTACTTAATTATTGAATAAGTTCATTGTTAATTTATATGCTGATTTTATTATTTAACAAAAGTTTGGAATTACTAATAACGCAATTTAAACCTAGCAATGATTTTCAGCCAAAATAACTGCCAAAATCCTCCATATGTTAAAATATCTGTGTTTCGCATTCTTTATCATATTATGTGAATAATTTGAATAATATAAACTTAACATTTAGATTAATATTTTTAAGAAATTTATTTTTTTACATTTGTTAACCAATTCTTAAATGATTCCCTAATATTGTTAAAAAATTCAACTTTGAAATTTACACAAATGAGCTTGAAACATAAAATTAAATGAATCATGATACACTATTTAAACAGTATTTTCATAAAAAAGAGATTTCAGTGACTAAATTAACACTTCATTCCATTGTTTTTGATATATTTGTGTTAAAGTCTCAGTTGTTATTATTCTTGCTTGTTTCAAAATTCTTAAAGAAAGAAATATGAAAGAAAAAAAAGAATAATATTTCAAACATGCTTTTAAAATAACTGTGAGCTTGCTAATTTGAGTGAAATATATTCCATATTAATTTCTGATCAATTTCAAAAAATTCAAAAAACGGACAAATTTATTGTGTTTATCCTTTGCGTATGGACGTCAACTACAATGATATCTTTGGAATTTTAATTTTGCAAAATTTTTCTCTCATTTTCCTTGAATCCATTCCTTTTATAGGAATTATTTAAAAAAGCTAAAAAGCAATTAATGTTAAAGAGAACTTTTTAACAAATGTTACACTTTTCATTTTGTGGCCATGCCAATTCTATTTTCCTTCCTCACCTTGGTTTTCCAAACTTTTTGTTCATTTGTGATATAAACTATAATACACTTATCATCTACAGACTCTGTCTAATAATTTCTAATTATTACTTAGATAGTTGTAATAATTTTAAAAAGAGATTTTCAAATAAATTTGCAACCAAATTGTGTGATGTTAATTATATATATCAATTACTAAGCAAACATTTTGTAGATTGAAAATGAAAAATTTCTTGTGATTTCGATATTTTTAACTAGTTTCTTTCACACACAAATATCAAACGTTTATATATATATCATTATTTTTTATTACTGAATGTGTAAGAATACATTCTTATAACTATCATGCAAAATTATGTCTTAATACAGGCTAAATGTTGAATGTTTCTTGGGATATAGCATTATTAAAATACTTTACATATGCAATTTTAAAAAAATAAATAACATTATATACAGCTTGAATACTAAATAATGTAAATATATGAACAAATATTACATATAATTAAAATTTTCCTGTGTTTATTCTAAAACAAAAATTACTCCATTTCTCATCCTTATACTAAAATATTTTAAGCTATCATTATTTAATCGATCAATTTCTTTCAAATAATAATAATTTCTGAATGAATGAATAAGAAATTGTAAAAACTTAATAAATACTATAATTTTCAAGAGTTTTGTTTTTTTTATATGAATATTACTTCTATGCATTCCAAAAATGAAAATGAATACAAGAATTCAAATTTTATTTGAATTCTTGTATTTATTGAAATTATTTGTTGTATTTATTATTATTTAATTATTTGTTGTATAAGTATTATTGAAATTTGTAATATTATGTTAAAAATCTTCTAATAACTTCTTAAATATAAATAATATTTCATATCTAGCATTAAGAAAAGACGTAATGAATCCAATAAGGTATCTAAGATTTCCAGAAACTTAAATAATGAAAGAAAATATCAGTTTTGGCTTAGCTCCAAATATGAGAATCTCTTCTACTGAAATACTCTTAGGTACTTTTACTGGAATACTTTTCCTATAAGTGATAAAGTGAGCGAAAATAAATGTAAGAAAGTTGAAATTTGAACTAACTCTCCAGTAACTCAATCATTAAAGAAAACTTTCAAAAGAAATCTTGAACAGTTTAACACGTTTCTATGGTTGACATTTATTTACATTCTTTATTTAAATAAAATATTATTCCTTCAAAAATTTAGTATAAAACTAAAGTTTTTACGGAACGATAAATTAATTTTTGATATTTCAAACAAAAATGTTAATTAAAACCATAAAGGAAATTATACTAATAAATATTTTAGAGAAATTAATAAAAAAATTATTATTGTGCCTAAGCTAGTACTTAAACTACAAAATGTTAACAATTTTAAGAGATTTTTAAAATTTACTAAGTTTTTATTTTTTAAGGTGTAACGCAAGAAATATTTTCAGAAAATGAAAACACTAATCAATCCAATTATTTTGTGAACAGAAATGTTGTTAAAATGCAAACACTTTACAAATAAATTGGCTATTTTACTGAGAATATCATACTTGAATTTCAACTTTCCTTATTAATTTGCAAATTCAACAAATTGGTTTTTTTCTTATAATACCAAGTATTCCGTTGAATACAGCAATTATTTTATTTTTGGAAGTACATCTGAATTTACTTTTCATCTCCTTAATATGCTAATTTTTTTTCCAAGCTACAATAACGAAAAACGCGTCTTGAACAATGATTTTAATAAATATATTTGATAAACACAACATAGATATGTAATTTTCAATGATAAATATTTATCGAATATAAATAATATTTTGAAACTAAATAATTTTAGAACTAAACGTGAATTTTAATGCTCTAAAAATTCAAAAATTAATTTTAAAATAGAAAAGAGAGGTCATTGTAAAAGTAATTAGATAAAGAAATTTACATTTATAATAAGTTTTTTTTAATTTCATAAATTTGCAGAGATGGTAACAAAACCTTCAAATGAAACAATATTTTCTTAAATAAAATAACTGTACTAGTTATAAAAAATCCATTACCAATAATAATGAAGATCTTTGTTTTTTTTAAATAAAATAGATCCCATCGTATATATCAAAATATTATAAAATAAAATAATGTACATTTAATATAAAATTTTAAAAATATGTAAAATTTAAACAATGAAAATTATACATGATCCCAAATATTTAATAATGTCATGTTTTAAATATTGGTGATAAAAATCAAGTGTAGTGAACTGAAACAGAAATAATTGAACCTACATTTTTGTAATAATAATATTTAGTACATCTAATAAAATAAAACATATTATTGTGATATTAAATGTGAAAATATAATTTGATTCCATAAAAAAGTATCATAACGTCAGAGTCATATTACAATCAAAATGTTGTGGAAACATTCAGTAAGGAACAACTCAAGATCTCAGACCCTAACAAAATGAACTCCAAAGTTTTACACCCTTTCGTTTGAAGATCACTGTTGATGCAACACAAACAAGCTGGTGGATTTCTTCTTAGCCACTCTGAAGTCAATGCTGAAACCTCTCAACAGTACGAGCGGTCCTTGAAATGCTATTTTTGCAGATTTTACCGGAATACAATCTTCGGTCTTGAATATTAGGCTTCGTAATTTTGCTGAGTTAGACTTACAAAGACCATTGCTTGTTTTTTATTTATTTATTTTTTGTACTTCAGGCGATTGGAAATGCCCTCTATATTTTGATCATCTCTGTGATGATCAAATTCATATCATTCTCGAATTCTGTTCCACTGTATACGCTTATGCCGGTAATGTTGCTTCCTATATTTATATTTTAACACAAGGCCGTGGTGGCCTGGTTGGTTAGGGTGTCGTTCTTGCGTTACCAAATGGTGGTGAATTCGAATCCCGTCTTAGCCGAATATCCGTCGTGTTCATTAATGGAGACTGGGGCACGTTAAATCCGTCAGGTCACAATGTCTTCCATGTTCCCATTACAAATTAATACCTTTTGGGGTGGTTGGAGCCAGGCTTTAGGTCTTCACTAGTTTCAATCTCTAAATTGGAAGATTAAGATGGTGTAGCCATCATTAAGCCAAAAGTCGTACTTTCACCTTCGTATGAAGGTGCTCTATTCAAAAATGGAAGACGCTCTCTCCCTGAATTTATTTGCCTAGTCTCTCAGACGGGCGGGCTTAGCGTTTCCATGTGTCATTAAAAGCAACAACAACAATATTTTCACACGGATTGTGGCATATTTTTGTCTCACAGATAATTTAAGTAGCACAAGTGCCTAAGTAGTTATTGGTATACAATTTACAATTATAATATGGTGCTTAAACTATCATTTAATGATAAATATATTCGCTTACAAAATCAATAGCACAAATTTCTTTTCAATATTTCAAGATGTTATTGACATTAATTGCCAAAAACTTCCTTTAAAGTATAAAATTCGAAAATCTATTTTTCAATGAAGAAACCACTTATAATTTTTAACATGTTTTGAAATCATATATATTTAAAATATGTTGATTGTCTCGCCAATAAGTTTTAAGTAATAAGAAACAAGAGATTCCTATGAAATAGAATTTTAAAATAGTAATTGAAAGGTAGAAAATTAAGTTTTTGAATTCTTTCAAAATAAATTTATTTATTTAGATAACTTTAATTACAATTATTTTTTTATTGTATCACAGAATTAATAAACAATAACAAATATCATCATAATTAAGCAAATGCTTAAAATGACAAATACAAAATGTTTCGTGAATATAAAATTATAGTTATTAATGTATGGTCTCAGAGTCCCTGGTGACAAATAGAAAAAATAAATAGTTAAGATAGAATTTTAAAACAGTATTTTAAAGGTAAAAACCTCTCTAACTATTTACCAGCTACATTTTTTTCAAAATACATTTAGTTATTTAGATTATTTGAATCGAGAAAAAGTTTTATTGTATTATAGAATTAATAAAAAAAATCAAAAACTTGCTCTTATTTCCATATAAATTAAGAAGAACCCATTTGGTTGGATTCTTGGTAATGATATAAAAGGTAAGCAATGGTATAAAACCACGATTATATAATGTTTCATATGCGTATATAAAATTATAATTATTAATATAATGATATGGTAAGTTATTGACGGAAATAATAAATAATTAAGATTATCCAGACAAAAGCAGAAAATTGCAGCTGATTGCTGCACATTATACACAGTCACAAAATTCAAAATTTGCTAAATATGCTTAAATTAACTTACTTCAATACTCAAGATCTCTTTTTGGATCATAGATCTAGATTGTAAAATAAAGTTTCCTCTCAAATGTAAATGAGTAATAAACTTGCAATAAACAAAATGCTTTATGTAAGTAATATTGTGAAACTTTCCAAAAAAAAAATCGTAAAATATTTTATAAATTAAAAATATTTTGTAGAACATGTGGAGCTTTTTAATTAATTGAAATATAAAAGATATTTATTTGTCAATAATCCTTTAATCTATCTCTTAGTAATAACATTTTTCGCATACTTTTATATTGAGATTTCAATTTGATTTTAAATTTTGATTATTTTTCCAATGATTTTCTAGAAATCTAATTTTTAATAACTATTATTATAGATAAATTTATAGATATATATTATAGATAAATATAGATAAATTATTATTATAGATAAATATCTATAAACACGATACCTAATGTTGGTAAAACAATTTGATCAACAGAATATTTTTAGTACTGAATTTTATTTGATTAATCATCTAAGATTAAATTTCTCATTCTATCAATCAATACATTCGAATATTGATGTATTTATGTATATACAATAGATATTTGGAAAGACACTAAACTAAATAACTGTATTGTTAAGCTGATTGCAAATATACTGTTCTGTTTACTTTGCAGAGAATATATATATATATATATATATATATATATATATATATATATATATATCAAAAAAAGAGTTCAAATTTTATTTAGAATTTGATTTCAAAAGAAAGACATATCCATGAAATTGGCTCTTGGCTCTTTTCATATTTAATCCTAAATAAAACCCACTATCCGTATGTGCTTTGAAAGAAAATTTTCTTTCAATAGCTAAGACTTGTATGCGGGAATTCTTTTTTCGTAAAAAGCATAAAATTGGATTTTAATGCGAAAACAGAATTTTTCAAAGAAACGAAAAAGATTAAAAGAAAAAAAAAATAGTCGACATTCAAATTGAAAAGTTATTATCGCTCAGAGTTGTTTGGTAAAGATATGGTGTAGAATGTTAACTTAAAGTTATTCAGCAATAAATTCTTACAGTTAAATAAATACTTGGTCTGTTTTCTAGTTAAGTGAATTTGATTTGGTTGTAGATTATGTTACATTACTAAAATAACATTAAATTCAAATAAACACTTGCTTTTATCGAGTTCAAATAAGTTCCGCTAGCTTCTTTGAAATTATTTTTAACTTAACTAGTATAACTTAACTATTTTAGGTTTTTCAGAATTCTTAGAAAAATAATTTTTTTATAATGTGCCAAATCTTATATTTTGCAAACAGAGCCTTATATAAATTTCTAAATTGTGAAATCAATTTTCAGTTCAAAAGCATTTTCATTGCTATGTTCTATGCAATAGTTGGATTTGTTTCATTTTTGACATTGAAATGAAATTTTCACAAAATAAATTTAAGATTTTTTAAAATTTCCCCTATATTTTACATTTGTTTTTCTACACTAGCTGGAGTTTTAATGCAAGGTTTTTTAAACATTTTTATTTAATAAATTATTTTATAATACTGAAATACCTTGAATGAAAAATATTTTATATTACTTTTCTCTTGATAATTTGTCAGCAAATTCCTTTTTTTATATTCATATCGAATCCCATAATTTATGAATTTAAATAATATATATAAAAGACATACTGTTTTTGACTTTTTAAAAATTGAGAGTCTTTCATTTAAATTTTTGAGTTTAAAATAATTTTTCCACAGTTAATAATTTTTAATTTATCTCTTATGAAATACTTTATCCTCAGCCGGATGTAATTCTTAAGTTTAAATTTATTATTAGGTATTTTTATTAAGTAATTTATTAAGTTTATAATAATTTTTCCACAGTAAACAATTTTTAATTTATCTCTTATCTAATACTTAATCCTCAGCCGGATGTAATTCTTTATAGGAATGAAAAGAAATATTATTAATTTTTTTCAACAATCTCTGATTTCAAATGAATATATTTTGATTTGAATTTAGAACACTTTCGTCATAAAAGCTGTGACCATTACAAGAATTTGCTGTTCAATATTGGATTAATCTGTTTTTGCACATCAACCTTAAGCCTAAAATTGCAAAGACTTCAAAATCAAGTTTTTGTTTTGTCAGAATTTGAGTTTATCCATAATTTTTAATTTTAAATATATGAAAGATTGTTAAATCATTGATTATCTTGAAGTATTCGACTATGTTTAAGGGTAAATGATTAAATGTGTTAAGTACTTACAGTGAATATATGATTTTTACGTTCATTGTGTCAGTTATTTTTTGCGGGATAAAGTAATATCCTTTTATTAGTAAATCAGTTTTTTACGCAGTTTTATTTACAAGTTGAAATGAGTTTAATCAATAAACTGAAATACCTTCTTTAACTTTATTTAAAATGTGTTTCATTAATTTAAGATTCCTGGTGATCGTTTGTACTATTATTCATAACGAATAACTTATAGCTCATTTGCAGAAATACCCTTGTTTTAGATTGTCTTATTGACTTTAAAATAATCTGTTGGTGAAAGAAATCTCTAGAATTACTTAATGTAAGCATTTATTTTGTAATAAAAAGTGATAAAGTGAGACAAAGCAAAATTTTGATTTTGTGTTTAAATTAATTGGAAATACCTTGAAAAATCTATTCTCAATAAAGAAATGTTCTACAAATAGTAAAAACAGAGTCTCACCTAATAAATACATATTATATTTATGTTGCAGCAAAGCAAATAATAATTTGTCATCATTCTTATACCCAATGTTTTTTAAATAGAAAGATTTTCAACGCATGCGCAATTTGTTAACTCATAGTTGTAATTATTTATTTGATCATTCGTATTTAAATATATGCCACGTATTCTCACACTTTGACATTATTATTTACAAAATATTAATTATAAACAATAAATCACAAGTCTGAAATTCAATGATCGGGCAAGGTTGACTGAACTTTTTATTTTGTCAGTGGATTGAGAAAACTAAGTACCAAGCATGCTTGAAAATTAAACACTGGAGTTTTTGCTTTAAACTAACTGCTTAACCGGTATATATATTTCGCACTTCCGGGACTTTGGTCGAGATAACAGATATAGGTATTGCAGGTCTAACCACTGAGTTTAGTTATTAATTATTATATTAACTATAGCAGGCCACTGAGTGAGTTTATTCATGAATAGCAAGCAATGAATAGTAAATAGTATAAATTAAATATGAAATATACGTCGTTTGTAAGTTAAACGAAACAGAGATAATAAACAGAAAATTATATGTAACATTAAAATCAACAACACCCATTTTCTATTTAAATATACTTTTCATCTATTTTTCATTGAAACTAATTGCTTCCTCTCTTTACTAATACCTTTTTGGATTATATTATATAAAAGGCGGAAGTTTCGTTACGAAACTTTTATAACAACTAATTTCCCATAACGTAATCTGATGTCAGAATTTTTGTCATTTTTTTTTATTTTCGACAACCTTATAAATACTAGGTTTTTCCATCATATAACATATTGATATGTATCGATAATCCAAATGTATAGTTTAAGAAAGGCATATTTTTTTTCTACTTCGGGAGAGAACCCATTATAATCATCAATGATGAAAATATGATTGATTGATTGAATCTAAATTAAAATTAAATTCACAGCATTTCAAATTTTAGACTATATATGAAAATATAATATGATAAATATTGAGTTGCATAATCAATTCAAATAAAATATTTCAACTATTATTGTTGTGTTTCAGAGGTAATCTGTAAGTTAATAAGACTATCACGTTAATTTGATAAATAAACAAAAA
>JAPDSC010163157.1:86949-104808 GCA_026290005.1 Latrodectus geometricus
TATGCTTGTACAAATTATTTATTTTAATGGATTATATATTATTACTTAAGAATGTAAGATGTAGTTACTTTTTATTAGAAAATAATAAGGTTTATGCATTAATATATATATATATATATATATATATATATATGCTCGATGGATCAAGGATGCAAGCGGCTTATTTTTATCTAATAAATAAAATATTATATACATTCAAAATATTTTTCACTTTTTTAATGTATGAATATTGAATATATATGTACCATGAAAACTGAAACATTTGAAAATATTAGAATAAAATAAATCATTTTATTACAGCTGAATAATATTAAAAATTACTCTATTTTTGAAAAGGGAAAAGTTTTATCCAACTTAGTGATATAGACTTAAATCAAATTGTGGATCTTGTTTGTCTTATGGTAAGCTTGGACTCTTTAAAAATAAGTAGTTTTAATATGCAACAGTAAAACATTTATTTAAATTTTTAATTAAAAATAATCATTTAAATTTTTAATAATATAAAAATGATATTTATTTTCATATCATAAATTAGCAAATTAAAACAATTGTTTTAAAATATCAAGTATGATTTTTTATTATATTAATTTGTATAATCACGAGTAATGGTAATATGAAAGATTTATATATAAAGTTTTAAGGATTGTTTGATAACGTTAAATATAGTGTTTTAAATATAAATTAAAAAAATAAATTTAATATTTAACAAAAATGGATTCCTCATAAGGCAATTTTAAATCCAAAAATCCTTAAAATAACGACTGTTATTCTATACATTTTATTTGATTTAAGCTTAGACAATGAAAGTTTAAAATTTGTAAAAAATTAGTCGTTTGTAGTTTGGGGTTTCAAAAATTAAAACTAATGCTTGCGATTTTATATTTGTCTTGGGTATTGTTAAATTATTTCGAATTGGTTAAGTTTTATTTCTAATTCAGAAATATTTCTCGCAAATATATTTAGATACCTTCTTATTAATACAACAAGCTGCATTACTTAAATATCAAAGGTTCTCTTTATTTTATCTAAATACTAATAATGCTACCACTATATATAATAATGATATTGATAAAATTTTACATTTAAAATGAAGTTAATTTATCTATTTATTTTGCAAATTTAATTTAAATTAGTCACATATACGTGATAACTACTTAATGAAGTCATAAATAATATTTAGAATAAGGTATAATATAATGATTACTCGCTTCGTAACCTTATTTGGATGATTTTTATGGTTTTTATCTCCATATTAATCATTTGGATTGAGTACAAGTAATGAAGATATCCTTATCTTTTTCACCAGTCTTTAAAATCAAAATATTTCATGTTTACCAATTTGAAAATGAATTAATGAGTTTTTGGAAGTTATAAAAATTACATGAAGATCCAATATTTATTGTTGTTTTCCAAATATGCGTTTTTTATATCACATAATGATTTTTTTTATCTAAAATCAATAAAGGAAATTTAATCTTAATTTTTTAAGAGTTCAGTGTTTATAAACGTGCATAGCCTTCTTTAGTTCAACTAAAAATAAATTGTTTATCACACTAGTTTTCAAAACCACATTTTAAATTATGTATTTTAATTCGTTTAGCTTCATAATTTAAGAGATATTTATATTTCACTTTAAAATTTAAATTCTGGCTCTATGAAATTAATGTTTATGTTTTGCAATGCTAGTGCGATTGACTGATATTTATCGACATACAACTAGAGTTACAATAAATGTTACTTCCTCCCATAATCTTAAATTTGAATTTTAATATGCAAAGAAGAATACTATTTATTTTCGACATATAATGTTCTTTTAAAAGAGAGAATAGAGTCCTTGTATCTTTAATGTAAGCTATTTTCTTAGAAATTATTATTTTAACATGAACAAAATGTATACTTTATCGAATTGCTCATTCATGTAAAATATTGTAATCAAAAGAAAATTCTCTTAAATTATAATATATTTCAAAGTTTTTTATTCTTTTAAATGTGGAATATATATATTCATGATTATTTAAATAAAATAAAATTTTTAGATTGAAAATATTAAAATGGAATTGTGAGTGTAAAATGTATAATTATTATTTCGATTTTTTTTGTCGAGTGTCAGCCAGACTGGCAGTATGAGTGCGATGCTCCAATTTTTCAACTGAACCACAATTGGGTGTGGAGTCCAACTTCCTCAGTACACACATGCGATTGGTACCCATTTATAGGGTAGGCAACCATTCATACTCCATTCATACCAGGAAAGGACAAAGACATGAGAGAGAGAAAGAGAAAGTACATCCATGCCCGAACCGAGCAAGACCTCCCTATCCACAGTCAGGCACGCTGACCATTATTTCTATAAATTATGTCTTTTGATATTATTGTGAAAATATATGTATGTTTATATTTGATTATCTAAATTTTTATTATCATCAAAATAGTAAAAAATAAGAGATAATAATTGTCATGACAAACTAAATTCTCATTTAATTTATCATTAATTCAGAAAGAATTACACAGATAATTATATTAAGCTACATAATTAATTCAGAAAGAGTTACAATTATAAATCTGACTTTTAGCTCTTCGTTGCATGAATAAAAGCACTTTTTTTTAGAAAACCATGAATCATTTTAGTACTAACATTTGCTGAATTTTATGGAGAACAGATGGCTTTAAAATCTTACAAGGCAAATCTTATAAATTATTCTTTAATCTTTATAAACAAATATGTGTTTTAGACACGAATTTGAAAATTTAGCAGTATACAGAATTGGATGTAATTCATTGTTTAAACAAAACCATAACTAATATATAACAGATCGCGATCAAATATTTATAGATAAAGTTCATATATTATATATACAAAAATTACATGATCTTAAAAAAAATATGTCATTTTATCGTATACTTTATAAGAATCATTTAATTCCAATGTAGTGAAGAAATTGACAAATGCTTTATCTTAATGGTGTAAATCTTGTCTTGACATACTAAAAACACATAAGTAAATTGTTTAAGGATATTAAAATATAAGAACATTATTTTTAATATTAAATGCATGGAAATTGAAATGCAGCACATACTATATGCACAAAATGAAAATAAAAGAAAGTGTGGCACAGTAACACATAGTAATTGAAGTTTATCACAAAATCCTGCTCTTGTAAATAGAGCAGTTATGCAATATTCTCAATAACTTGAAGGGATAACACTTGTTGGAATATATTCAGCAACATTTTTCAATGGTAACTCAAAGAAAGAAGGTATTTTTGGTATCCATGCTCTCCTAAATATTTGCCTGTTATCACCTATTACGAAATGAAATTTCAATCAATGCGAACTACGTCCAATCATATATTAAACATGAAATGATAGATCTCGGATTAGATCAAATTAGACTGAAACCAGAATACCCTAAATCATGATACCGTCTTAGGGAAAGTTATTTTGTTTAACAGTTGTATCAACATTGAGATTATACAAAATCACTAATTGTCTTGCACATGGATGCAGTCATCATTTAATAAAAAATCTTATTAATTTAAAAACCCTACATTATGACACTCCAAATTTACCATTGGATTTCTTTGAAAATTAAAATCACGTGATAATAAAATTTTTTGACCCAAAAAAAAAAGAATTAAACGAAAACGCAAATATCAGCGTTTGCTTTTAACTCAGAGACAAGCTTCTTTATTAAAGCCCCCAATGCTGTCATTTATCAACAATAAGAGTATCAAGAATAATTTGCACTTGCCCCAAGATAATATGATGAAAAAAATGATTAGCTTATTATTACCAAAAGACCACATTTTCATTGAACCAAATGTTCTGATATACTTTTAGTAGCATCTTAAAAACAGCGTGCCACTTTTTAATATTCCTGTTAACTTTACCTCTGATGAAAACACCAGCCAAAATGCTTTTATAAGTTCTATTATTATAACTCTTATGTATTTATTATTCTATTTGAAATGTCTGGTGTGTTTTGCATCTATAAAGTTCCCAGTGTTAGAAGTTTATTCAATAATAGGAAAGTGATTTACAAAATATCATTTTAGTTGATTTCAACTTAAATATTGTTAATATTTGTGTCCATACATATAGAAACATTTTCTTTAATTTTGCCTCAAGTATCTGGTTTCCTGTGTTCCAAATTGCAAGGCATATTGCATCAGTTGTATTATTTAATACACGGCGCCTTTATTTGATTGTGTTTTTGACTATTTTTTTATCATGATGCATTTTTAGAGTCACGGATATGTATTTAAATCATTCCTCTGACTAAAAGCGTATAAAAATTTTGATCCTTAAAATTTAAGGAAAAACTTTTATTGAAATCAATTATATAAGATAATATACCATAATGTGTGTGTGTATTCTATAATATAAAAATATTCAATATTAAAATATCATTTTTAAAGTTTTCTCTGACAGTATATTTAAAAAGAATATAGAGACTTTTAACGACGATTTTGATCAACATTAATTTATCTTTATTCAAAAATTAAAAAGATAAATGTTTAAAATTTCCGAAAACAAAACATATTTGTAAAACAAAACATATTTAAAATAACCTTAATTAGCTTACAAAACAATTTGTTTAAAAATTAGATGAAGCTAAAAATTTATGCTATTAAATCACAAATGTTTCTTGAAGACATAATATATAGATTAAATGTTGTAAAAAATTTTGGAAATGTTTGTAAAATCTAACATCTCTTAATAAGATGACGCTTTTAATAAAATCATTTGAAGATTAAAAACATCAAGAAAAAACTTTCTACTTATCAACTCAATGTATTGTATTTCATGCATGGTAAAACTCTTTTTACATTTCATCTCTGAATGAATTCTTCGCCATTTTTATATGAAATTCACTTCATTTTCTAAAAGCTTCCAGATGATTTCAAGTCTTTTTAAACTGCTTCAATAAATTTAGAAAGCATTCAAGCTGGAAGCAGTTTCTATCTACTTATCTCAAGCATGATGAGAAAAGATTTAATGCTCTTTTAGTTTACAATTCTTTTAGATTTGTTGATGTAAAAATGTTGGTTACAAAAAGAAAATGGGAGATAATTCCACCTTAAAAAATTGCTAAAACATTCTTTATAATTTTAAATATTTTATACCTGAAGTACTTAAAAGAAAATGATTAATAAAATATCAAAAGCTACTGAAATAATCTTATTGAACCAATAAATTATTGAAAATTATATTTACACATCTCCATTCTACAGATAAGATTTTGAAAATATTTAAGAAATCGATTTAACTATAACTTCTAAATTTTCAAAGTGATTCAATTTTTACTTCAGTGCGAATGATAATATATATTGCACTTTCCACGATAATATAAATAACACTACAACTTGCCCGTGATTTTTTCACGAGGTCCATTATTTTATTAGATATATTTCAAATATTAGTCAAAGGTAACATTTTTGTTTAATTATAATATGAGAAAATTAATAATTCTCTATTACGAAAAAATTCACTAAAAAAATAAACTGCTAATTATGTATTTTTAAAAAATGTAATACAACTTTAAAAATTATATAGTCGTTTCATCATTTTCGAAAACTCAATCCTAAAACAATGGAACATTTTTTGATACTTTAAATTGATATTGCTTTTATTTTGTAAGAATTCCTTCCTTTATTTAGAAACTTACTATTTGTCGTAATCAATGTATAATAAAAATATTTATGTAAAAATGTTTTTGAATTAAAATAAATGTTTCAATCATTTTATTTACTTACAATAAGTTATAGCTTTTGTGAATTTCAATTTCTTTTAAGAGAAAACATTATATGGGAATGTTTGACAAAAAATATCTTAAAAAATGGATTAATTTTTTATTTGTGAATTTAATTTTTATACTTATATTTCATGTCCTAGGTTATCAAACTTTCTAAGTTTTATAATTTTTTAGGATCAAGTCGAGAATTATTTTAAGGAGTAAATTTATTCCTTTAAAACTGTCATTTATGAATTCCCCTGGGTATAGAGATGTAGTTTTACATCGAAATTAATGCCATTGTTTGCCCTTTGAAACCATGGTCTCCAAATGCTACAAAGTTTTGATGGATTTCAACCATCAAATATTAACATATAATTAAAAAATCAACAAGTCTGCAGACAGGAAAGAATCATATATTTAATTGAATAGATTCTTGAAATCAAGCGTCTTGACTAAACAAACAGAAAATTGTTTCAAGCATTTATAATATTTTCAATATTTTTATATGGCACCTTTCACAATAAAACTTTTTTGTACGTTTTACGGAAGTGCGAAAAGAATTGTGTGTGTGTGTGATAGGTATAAAAATTAGTTTATCTATAACCAATTATAAATTTAATAACATTTTTCCTTCAAAATTACTTGCATATAACGCATGCAAAAACAAATATAATTATTAATTTATATTATTAATAATAATTGTTACCACCCACTCTGTCCAGTGGTCAGCGTGCCTTCCATGCTCTTCATTCTTTTATTCGCGTACCAGACTGTGGATAGAAGGGTCCTGGGTTTGAATCCTGGTTCGGGCCTAGATGTAATTTCTCTCTCTCCTTCTCTGTCTCTCTTTATCTCTCCTGTCATTGTCGTTTAATTGCATAAATGGGTTGTTAAAAAGTTGCTTACCTTATTTACAAATACCTATGCCATGAGTGTTTTGAGGAATGGGCGTGTACATCAAACTATGGTTCAGTTGGAAAAGTGTTTACTCCCTACTGAAAGCTTAGCTGTCATAAACGAAGAATATAATAAATAGTGACAGTAATAACTGTAAAATTTAATATATAATTAATGTTATGAATACTAATTATTTTAGTTTAATATATATTATTAAATTTAGAAATATTAATAATTATAAAAAATGAACAACATATTAAAGTACATTTTTTAATTTAAATGAATATAGTGTAGATACATAAATTAAATATGTCAATTATTAGTTTCTTTTTACTTTGTTCCTCTTTGAGAAATAGCAATTTAAGAAAGAAATATTAAAATGAAAATATTATGTTTAGTGTTTCTGAAAACCAAATTTATAAAAATATTGCATTCAAAGCTGTTTATTGTTTATCATTCCTTTAAACGACCCACTAAGTCACGTACAATAACATTGTCATACGACTATTTATTGTACTAGTATTTTAAAATTTTACAATAAAAATGCAGTAACTGCAACATATGTGGGGTGCTTGTTAAAATAATTGTTAAATAAGTCCGTTTAATTACACTAAAATGTTTTTCTTGTTTCACCTTTCTACTCTTGTAATATATAGCAGAGAATAGTTAGATCCAAATAAATGTCTTGTTTTTACGTTTACTTTTGTTTCCTTACATTCTTTCCACAATAAAGAGAAAAACTCGTACGAAGTAATCTAGAATCAATTTCTGCTATTCAACCAGTGCCTTAATTGTTTAGATGAATTTGAAGGCTATGAAGAGGTCGCAAATTTATTGTGTTCTCCTAATTAAAAAGAACAATTCTGCTTGTTGCTATGGATGTATTATATAGATTAAAACATTGAATCTGAAGTATAATATAGTTATTTTTTATTAAAACTCTAATTATATTTAAACTAAAATATTTTTGAAAAAAGTAACTTACATACTTATTTAATTAATATGTAAAGTCAATTTTCGTATGAATGAAGTTCAAATACTTATGCAGAGATCTGTTACCTGCTATTAAATATTTCTAAATTTCATTTTTTCAATGATCGGAGTTTTAAAACTAATAGAATAGAATAAATTATATATATATTTTTCTCAATAATTAAGATTTTCTAATAATTTTAGAAATATTATAAAGCAAAAAATGTGTCATTTGTAATGTTTTGCATTTTCGGTTATTTTTGTCACCATTTATTAACTTTAAATGAAGAAAAACTAAACATACACAACAAATTAACATTCATTGTTAGGAAACTTGATTTGATTAAAAAATATAATTTGGTAAGATACCCAAAAATAAATTGAGACTTTAACAAGCATAATTATTCATATTATCCAAATATTGATGGAAACGTCTGAAATGATAAGAATTATAATGTTTTTATGGCAAAAAATCTAAATTTAATGAAAGGGCTCAAAGTAATCTATCATCTTCAATACTTTTCATTTTTTAAGTAAGTAAATGTAAAATGTCATGTTTAACATGAAACCTGATTATTAGACTGTGAACTGTTAGGAAAATTTGTATTTGGAAAAAAAACTTACTACTTTTGTTTAAAAAGGCTGCTTTCAAATATTTGTAAATATTATACCTTTCTTTAACGTTTATATAAGAGACTGATAGAATTAAATAAGCTAATGAATTAAAGTAGGATAACAATTAAAGTAGAAGCTGTAAAAACGTTTGAATCACTAATGAAAGAACTTTTCAATTTTATATACTTATTACAAGTTAGCAGATGCAAGTGCTAAATGTGCGAATTCTGTATAAGATAAATGTGCTAAATCTGTACGTAATATTCTTCTCAAAGATTTTTCTCTTGGGAGTAATAAGTGCAAGAGGTAAAACGTGATTATCTGCAATTGAAGGAAATATTAGTTTGGCGACATTTATATTGATGACATTAATAAATGCTTTCCCACTGTAGAGGTACGTTATTCTGAAATATTTCAGTTGCAATAAGGAAATCTCATTGAATACACATTAAATAAAATCCCAAAATATCTGAATCATAATGAAAAACACTTTAAAATTTTCTAGCTTTATTTACATATCTTGGTCCCATAATGAATTTTTGAAGAATAATGAAACCAACTTATAAAAACATAAAAAGACAGAGAATTTAAGGAGAATTTGATGCAAATACGAAATTAAATAACTTACGAAACAAATTTGTAAAATAATATTATAAAAAATAGCAAAAAGCAAATGTATAATGTTTCTTTGTTTTCATGGCCTGTTAAATCAAATACTACACAATATAAATACTTATTAGAGATTATAAAAATAATTAGCTTTTAATTATAATCAACATATACATATGAGTGTACGTATTTACTTTATTTATAAATTTATATTGAAATACATGAAACATGCTAAACATTTAATTTTGGTCCTTTTTACAAATATTAACAGCTTTATGTTAAATTAATAAATAAAATTGGATTTCAAAAAGAAAATTTTATTATTCTTAGTTGCCTATTTCACGTTACTAGTTGATATATATATATATATATATATATATGATTTTAATATTGCATAAGAAATAGGAATACAGCTTAGTAATTTTAAAGCATATATTGTCAAAATTTTATAATTAATGCTAAATTAACCACTGATAAGATTACATTTTTCCTTACATGAATAAACTAAATAATAGGATTTGTAAGATATTTGAAAGTTAAAAACCCATGTGCATTACATGCAAATGCATAAATGAAAAGTAAATAACTTTTTTATAGAAGAACAAAATATAACTTAATTAAGCACGCGTTTTTTTGAACTGATGTACATTAATAATATAAAAAACACACAAATTTCCAGTGATATACTTAAGATTATGATTTTAAGTAGATATTTCTTATTATAGTAACAAATCTAAGAAAATCGGAGCATTTTGTCCTTATAATATTTTCTTGTTGGAACTGTTTTTTATAAAAACTTTGATTTCTTATTTTTTGTATTATATTTTGTTCGTATGTCCTTTTAAAACTCATTTTCATTTATTTCAAAAATATTTCATTACATATTTGGAAGAGATTATTTATGTTATGTTATTTAAAATAATTTTAGCTTATCTAATGTTTTCTGTGCATCAGTATTAATATTTTTAATGTTGAAATAATATTCAATAGATTGAAATTTTGACATATTTTGCACACATAAATATTTAGAAAAATATTTTGATAATTTATTTTAAATTTAAAAAAAGGATGATTTTTGGTGTAGAAATAATAGTGCCCGAGCAGGTAAAGGCATTTTTAATTAAGAAGCATTACTCTTTAGATGCATTAATTATTATCCTCCTTTTCAACAGCCTATTAATAATAAAAATTAAATTTCATTTGAATATCAAAATTAGGAATTAATCACAAAAGTAAATAATATTTTACATTTCGCAAAAGATATATGGACTAATTATTATTTGATTTCTGTAAAATATTTATATTTTTCAAATTGTGAATGTTTCCAAGTAATAAGAAAAGCACCAAACCAAAATAAATTTTTGAGGGCTGCAAAAAAGTAAAGTGTAAAAAATCTCGCAATGAATAATTTGATTATTAACTTTAATCCAATTATTTTTCACACATATAGATAAATTTTGATGTATGAAAGACACACACGCAATCTTCCAGTTTAATTACTTTGATTTGGTTGTTTCATTTCTTTTGCATTTTTATGAATGTATTCAAAACTATTTTATCAAATCTGAAATCACTGACCATACATATTGCTTTATAATTGATCAAGAGATGTTCATTAATAATAAATATTTGCTTATAATTAAAGTTTTTTCATAAAATAAATTTAAGATAAATCTTTTACAATCCTATCCCCATAAAATGTTTTTAAAAAATACAAAATTTAAGGAAATGATTATGATTAAATACGATTAATTTTGAATAATATTTTAAAAAATATAAACTGAGATATTTTTCGTTAACAAATATTATTAAAGCTTTAATTTTGTTTTACTTAAAATAAATATGTTAAATTTAAAAGAGTAATTTTAAATGTAAATAAGTCTAACACATATATGTTGTATAGTATTTATAAGGACTATTAGAAATCTTTACTTTTCAAACGTTAATACTAAATCAAGAATGAGATTTCAAATTCAATATAAATGCAAATGTCGAGCTAAACATGGCAATATCTGAATTATCTAAGTCTATCCAGTTATCGTTTTTTCTTTTCTATGCTAAGATGGTTTGAGGAAAATTTCAAACGGAATCGAAAATACAGAATAATTAAAATAAAAACTTATAGGAGAAATAAAAGAAGTAAGGCTTCCAAATAGATAGCAAACCACCATTGAATATGATAAAAATATTGCATATAAAATAAATTTTAAGAAAATAGCCTTGTCTAGAACTAGACATTGTATCTATAAACATGATAGAGATGGTACTCGTATTGCAAAAAACAATACCTTACGTACAAACTCTTTTCATGATGGAGATTATTAAGCAATTTTTTATGATTAATATTATTTATAATTTCTTAAATTTTTTTGTATTTGAAAAAGATTCACATGCAATGCAATTTTATGCATTTTATTCACACGCAATGCAAAAGTTTAGTATTAAAGACGTACAACTTTAGGGTATATATAATTTAAATATATTGTATTGTTGTTATTATCGTGTGCCAGCCAGGCTGGCAATATGGGGTGCGCTGCTCCACTTTTCCAACTGAACCATATTTGGCGTGGAGTCCGACTTCCTCAGTACACACATGCCATAGCTACCCGTTTATAGGGTAGGCAACCATTCACACACACACACAAAGAAAGGACAAAGACAAGAAAGAGAGAGAGAGGGAGAAAGAACATCCATGCCCGAGCCAGGATTCGAACCCAGGTCCCATACATCTGTAGTCAGCTACGATAACCACTAGACTGTTTGGGTGGCAATATATTGTATTAAAATATGAAATATGTAATAAAAATAAAAATTTAAAAAGCCCATTTAAGAATTGAGGAGACAGATAAATTATATTAAATATGTTAGGGTACATGTGTATTTAAAATTGTAGCTTGATCTTATTAAAATTTATAGACAATAATAATAATGATTTCTATTGCAAATAATCAACAAATATATATTTAATTACCTTTTGCTGTATATAAGAACTAACAATAAGTATTAAGTTTACATTCTTTAAGTATTTTGTCTTAAAAGCATATTATCCTTTATTAGTAACTTTTCAAAGTTTTAAGAATAGGTGATAGTTTATATTTGAAACTAACTTATGAACAATATTTCTTATATCTTAATTATGTTAATCATGTTTCGAGGATAATAATTCTTAAATACTATTTATGCTATCATATGCACTCAAATAGCGTTAATGATAAATCTAGAGCTTCAACAAGTTTAGGTGACTTTAATAATTTTGATTAAGCATGTATAACTGGAAAAAAGTTTTATAAATTAGATATCTCTTTATTTAATAATGTTTTATGACTTTGTAAATAATTTATTTAGAAGTAAAATTTGAAAATGTCTCTAGTATTAGGCAACAAATAAGTTTTAGTGTATTGTACTAATTTGTTTCTGTATTAACAAAGTATACATTTGAAATTTTCTAATAGTTTTTAAGGCTTATAACAAAAAAGTAAATAATTCAGATTCACTATATAAATACATTTAACTGAAAAGAAGTTTACACATGGCTTGATGACATTTTAATAAACATAAGAACACCTTTCTCATCGATGCTTTTGCTTATTATATTTTCTTAATATTGTTAAACATTAAATGGATATTGAAAAATAATCTATATTTCCGAAACATTATAAAAAAGTGTTTAATTATTATTCCAAAAACAATTAGTTTAACTTTCGTTTTATTTTATTTAATTTTATAAGTTATCATAAGAGAGAATATTTGAAATATTTTGAGAAATGTTTTGCCCATAAAATTTCTTAGATTCAAGGATAAATTAGTTCATGGATATTAAAATGTACATATATAGATTATATTCATTTACCAGAAGTTTTGTTTATTAACATGAAGGGGATTCCAATGATTTGGTAATATTTATATATATGCGACCTATATTAAACTATATATTTTATCATTTTTAAACATTCCCTGACACAATGTTAATTTACTTGAAAGTGATATATTGCAGTTTAATTACGTTAAAAAAATGTAAGAACTTAAATTTTCTGATGTAAAGTTTTTTGGAAAAATGTTTCCAGAATTTCATCATTTTTCTTTATATCTTATGAAATTATTATTAATATAGACATGAAAAATTATTGAAAAATTTGACTATTCCAATTTTTTACGGACACGACATAAATAAAATTTAGGAGATTTTAAGAACCCGGAGGTGCAAGCGATTTTTTGTAAAAAAAGTTGCAACTAGTGGTGTTAAGAAACGACTTATATATTCTAATAATGCGTGTTGCATTTACATAAATACACGACTGATATTGAATATTTCAACATAATCCTCAAACAAGAAAATGTTTCACTATCATAAGCTCAATGAAAATTAAAATCTTAAACAAACTTCTTTATTTTTCACTGAAAATAAAATCTTTATCAATATTTAATTTTAACATTATTATGTACATGCTAAAAAATCCCAATATTATCTAAGTTTTCGAAAGGTATGTAGAATAATTTCCTTACAAAGCAAGATATATTTTTTATATAAAAAATGTTATTCTTTCCTTAATAAAGTATAGTTAAAATATTATATCACACGCATTAATATTTAAACATGAAAAAATTATCTAAAAATGCATTCAGTAAAAAAAAAAAAAAAAAAAAAAAAAAACTTTTTCTGCTCTACTTCTTTTTAAAGATATTTTTCTTTATTTGTGAAAACCGGCATATAGGTTATTTTTCAAGAAGTGTTTCCTTCTTTTTTTTGACAATCACAGTTTTATGTTTAAGTATTCATTGATAAAACATATAGAATTTAAAATACACTGCTTAACTTAAAAAATTGCTTTTCTGTAACATTAAGAAAAACTCAAATGTAAACTAAACTAAGACACTTTTACTTTATTCATTTCACACATAAATGAGCTACACAATACAATTTCAGATACTTTGTCAGAAATCCTTTTCTAAGACTTTAAAAGCTGCACTCAAGGAGATGAAAAAATGCTTTTAACCTTTTTCTTACGTAAGTACTTTTGGATTTTCAAAATAAAATTTTATGTAATATAAGAAGGAACTTATTTCTAGTAGATAACTTTTAAATATATAAAACATGAAAAAAATCTAAAAAAAAAAAATCAAATTATTATTTTAATTATCATATATGATATATAAAGAGATACAATAACAATTTCTTTGTCACACATTTTCATTATATGCTTATAAAATACTTTTTCGGTAGTTAATCATATATATAATTTTTAATAAGTAATTTTTGTATACTTTTAAAGATAAAATCAATATGCATAGATTAATAAATATTGTAGTAAAGTATATTTTAAGACATATTTTAGCTGTTAAAATATAATGATATTTTAACATAAATCTTCCCCATAATATCCACATATAACAATGATTACATTAGAAAACCAAAATAAAATGGATCATTGTTTAAAATTTGTGATGTATTATTTTACTTGAAACTTCTGTATACTTAATTTATACATACTTTACTAAATACAAAAATTAAGTTTAAAAACATTAAATATAGTATACAATATGACACAAGAAATTTTAGAATATTAGAATCATCAGGAAACAAAATATTTTAACATTCAAAACATCGATACTGGAGCAAAAAGAATTCAGAAATTAAACAATTTGAATTGATGTAACTAAAAATTAAATAGTTGTTAAAATTTTACATATAATCTAATTTTTTAAAAATAGATTTTTATAGAATATCATGGTAATAAAATTAAACCCATCCCTTCATATTTTGACATTAAAAATGTAAATAATTTGAGTTACGTATAAAAATAAAAAGTTTATTTTAAAGCATTTAATTATTTAAAATTCTATTAATTATCTTACATTGATTTATGGACATACAAAGTACAGTTGATGTATTTTAAATCTTGATGAAATAGTAATCCGGATGAGATTTGCCATGAGTTAATCCGGATTATTGATACTTTGCAGCTACTGATTGCTTCTAATAACTTTCCGATGAATGACATAAGAAGATTAAAGACGAGAATTCTAATGTAAAAGATTAACTCCTCTGCCAAAACATTTGTGTATTTAAACCACGTAATGTTTGTTTACTCTCGTAATGTTTGTACATTTATCTCAGATTATTAAGAGAAATCATAAAAACTGAAAGAGATTTATAATTTTATCTAAAATTCCTTTGAAAAGTACTCATATCTGATAACTAAAGAATGCAAAACAAATAAGATGACCTACTTTCATAATTCAAATCCAAAACAAAAAATTATATTAAAATTTTTCAAATTAACATTTGAAACTATATACTCCTTTTATTTTTATATGTAAATGCAATTAATATAAATTATGTGTTAAATAGTTTATATTAATGAGAATTAAGAGTATTTAAGCGTATTAAATATAACTAAATATATTTAGAATAAATAAGCTTATTATTAAGCGTATTAAGAAAATTTTATACTTCATATATAATCTTTTCTATTGTTCTTCTTCGAATAAAAAAGGCTGATTCATACTATAAAATAAAACCGATATCAACTTAAAAAAATTGATTCGATTTCATGTTATAAAATAAACCCAAATTGAAATCTTATGTGAGATATTATTAAAACATTTTATTAATTTTAATAATTAAAAATACACAATTTAGCTAGTTTTTTTTTAAATTTTGCATTTGCCATGCTTCCAGAAAAATATGCAACTAATAATTATTGAATTACAAAATTGTGGAATGTTAAGGTGGTATTTTTTTTAAGAAACTCAAACTAATGGTAGAAAATCATTAATATATCCATTCTTTTTTTTATCAAACATAGTTTATAAATGCCATTTCATAAAATTAACTTTTGGTATTTTGTTTCAGAACAATTTTACTCTTAAAATTTTAATTTGATTATTCATTTTTATACTCTAACATAAATGTTTTCCGATGGATCAAGCCTCCAGCAAGATTTCTTAAGTGTTATGGGCTCTCATTGATATTAAATACAAACTGAACTCTCTGTATAACAGATCATAAATGAATTGCAAAAACAAAAGTTTTCCTATTTGGACTTAATTTTAATATTAAAAATGATGAAGAAAATATAACTAATATTTAAATATTATAAAGCGTTACTTTATTATTCTTTTATTTCTATAACTTTCAAATCAGATTATTTTTTAAAAAATTTATTATAATACATAATTATCGATTTGCTTTCTTTACTAAATTAATCTGATATTTTAATATGATTATTTAAAAATAATAAATAATTTCAATTAATTTATATAAATATATTCAAAATTTAGGAATAATGTAAATAATAAAAATAATGAAAATCCCTTAATCAATTTTACGATTACATTATGTTTAATTATGTATTAATTTATCTTTTGATTTTCTTTTTTAAAGTGAAAAGGTAAAAATTTATCAAGCAGTAATAAGATTTTCACTTACAGAACAATGAATTTATTTAAAACAAATTACACGTTTTTTTACTGTTATTGACGATATGTCTTAAAGAACATATTGGCCATCATAACGAAGTATTAATAATATGTCTCACATAAGTTAAATGTTATAACGGATTTAGACCAAAAAGATTCATGTCTAGGAATTGAGATACATAATTAATTAAGAAAACATGTTAATAATACAAAAATAAATAACTCACCATTTTAATAAAACTTAAATTTCCATGTACAAAAGTATTTCAAGTTATTTTATACCTAAACTATGACAATTAAAATTGTATGCATACCAAAGTACAGAGAGATTATTAATAACGAGAAAATTGCATTTAAAAATGATAAACGAAATATATTGTAAATTTTCTGTTTATCTTATTTAGAACTCAATTTTAGTTTTAAATAATAAATAAACTGCATCTAAGTATGAGTGATTACAAATAAAAAGCATATTCATTTTTGATAATTTATATAAATTGTTAGAATTATTTTTATTCAAATACTTAATAGTTCCAGTATTGAAGCAGAGATATTGCTGAAATAAATATGTAATACGATTTTATATGAAACCTCATTATAATTTAATTATCTAAATACAATTAAACCAAGGGTATAATTAAATACTGAATAATATATTGAATTATTCAAGTACTCCCTTAAGAGCATTTCTATAACAAGCATTATTTACAGACATGAAGAAAATCAAATATAAGAATATTTTATTATCGAAACTCGCATGTTGTAAAATATAAAAAAAAATATCTTTATAATTTAATAATTTCTCCTCTATTTTGTATTTACATTTATTTTATTTTACTTATTTTTCTAATAATAAATTGTATAGCATAAATATCAAAATATATTATGACATTATTTCCAAAGTACATGATTTTAATTTACTGTTTGATTAAATTGGTTAATAACTATGAACAAGTACCATTAAAATATATTTCTGAATTTTCAAAAGTCTCTATAAAAGGGAAAAATCCCTGCCACATTTAATTTACTTAATTTAAAATTTTCTGCAAAATAAAGGTTAAATGTGATTCACATTATCTACATAATAAATTAAATATTATTCATTCAAGCCTCCCACGCTGTCTAGTTGTTAGCATAGGGAGGACCTGGGTTTGAATCCCGGCATGGACATTGATGTACTTTCTTTCTCTCCGTGTTTCTTGTCGTTTCCTCAGATATTGGATGAATGTGGCCCGCCCAATAAACGGGTTTGTGGTGGTGTGGCATGGGCAATGCTACTCGTACCTCCGTGACTTGGTTCACAGGTGCCCACCGGTTAAAGATAAAATGAGCAGCAGTTTCCGGCCTTGTTGCGGCTAATGTAGTTACTTGCTCAAGGGTGCCCGACATATATTCATTCAAAATTTTATTTACTGTTCATGTGTTCATTTTAAATGCTTCACATTGTTTTTTGATCTCAAATTTGTTCTATACTGTATGCTATTTTTAATGAAACGATATAAAAAGTGA
Source organism: Latrodectus geometricus (assembly GCA_026290005.1). NCBI lineage: Eukaryota > Metazoa > Arthropoda > Arachnida > Araneae > Theridiidae > Latrodectus > Latrodectus geometricus. The sequence goes on from JAPDSC010163157.1 coordinate 104,708, forward strand.
AAAATGAGATAGAAATGTATATGTAGATTTTTTACACTACTTAGTAATACTTTCCACACACACACACACACACACACACACACACACACACACACACACAC
>JAPDSC010163157.1:165978-186879 GCA_026290005.1 Latrodectus geometricus
GGAAAATAAAAGAATACCATCAAAAATGTTAACTCAAAATGCATAAAAATGTATAGTAATTTATATAATTGGAAAAAAAAAACTCTGGTATGAAACAAAAGTTATATATTTCAAATTTAATGAAACAAAATAAAACATGAATGAACATGTTGCATGAAGAAAATAAATAATTTGAATTGAACTTAATATTTTACTTTTATACTGAAGAAAACTAGGTCATTAAATAAACTAGACTTTAATGTGATTTTAAAAAGTAGGTCATATATATTTATTGTTATTTCCTTGTATTCTAAGAAATATTTACTGCCATTTGTCATGCTGCATTGTATTCTGTGAGAGATATCTGCTTAACATTAATAGCTAACTTCCTTAGATTAGTATCAAAGTGAAAAGGTTTGTCATGCTACAGTACTTGTTATTGAACAACAATCATAAATTCCCGATTAAAGTTCAACTGAAAACTTTAAAAAATTTTGGAGATTTCTGTATGCATTATACATGTACACTTCATATATTAAAGTTATGGTATATCCGTTTTAACAAATAACATTTAATGAAAAAGTGTAATTACAATAAAAAAGAATATATGCCTGATTTACGAATTTGATTTTGTTCTGCTAAGAAATTGGATTAAGAATTAATGACAGAAGAACATTGTATAAAATGAATTCTTAAGGATACAAAATCAAGTAATTAAACATTTTGAATAAGAAGAAAATTGACCTGAAAGTGCTCGAAAAATTTTTAAATGTGGGACCACTTCTTATGAAGTCAATTAGAATTTAAGGCAAAAATTTCCTCTAGAAACACTCTTCATTTATCTTTGAAAAACATTTTAAATATAATTTATCATAATGCCTAAGTGTCTCACTGATAACGTGATTATTTAATCAAATGTTTTTAACAGATCTTAGATGTGGATTGCAAATAAAATAGACTAACCATTAAAAAATGTTGGGACAAATACTATAAAAGATGTTTGGAGCAATTTATGAATGTTGCCATTGGGTGATGATAAGAAATAAAGAGTAATAAGATTAAAAAAAACACACACACATGTGTGTGTGTGTGGTTATTGTTACAACTATACAAGAAAAAAAAGAAGACATTTATTTAAGATGAATAAAAAAAGTAAGTTATTTGACGCAAACTAAGGAACCTAAAATTTACAGGAAGACATGGGAATGCTAGGAATAAGCAACTGCAAACATAAAATCACGAACAGAATAAAAGGGGAAATTTATTAAAAGATCTCAAGGTTTTATGAACACTGCAACATCTTGATGAAGAAAAACAAAAATTATAATTTTATGTAATATTTAAAATTTGAAATTTACCATTTCGTAATTTATGTTAAAATATTACTGGAATTTAAAATATCTGCTAATAATAGGATTGTGCAGTGATTTAATTAAGTAAAATTAAGATTTATTTAAAAAATAATAAATTTGTGCTTCATAGATTTTTTTTCCAGAAAAGTTTATTAATTGTTTCAGCTCTTTTTGGAATTTAGTAGTATTTTTCCAACGAAAGAGATTATTTGTTTTCGTTCATGAAAAATACTCTTAAAAGACATTAAAAACAAAAAATTTTAAATTACTTCTCTTTATATATTATTTTTAGATTGCTTATACAATGGAATTATTTTTATTAAGATATCAGTGGATACACAAAAATACCTTTTTATCACTTTAATAAAAGAAAAAAAAAACTGAGTTAAATATTTAAAAAAATCCATGAATATAAATTGGTATTTACTAAGAATATATATTAAATTCATGCTTCTGAAAACTTGAAAATTCATTACACAGGAATTTAAATTTATAAGTCATAAAATGAGACATTTATTTATTTTAAAAAAATATCAACTCTTTGGGGGGAAGGGAATTTTTAAGCTATCCTGTAAAAAATTTATAAATTTGAGCTTTGTCAAAACACGGAATCTAGGGAGAAAAAAATTTCTGAAAGATATCGTGGCTTTATTTTCTATTAAATTTCGTGATATAAAATGGTATTTCTTATTACCTAAACATAAATTGTATTCATCTTGGATTAGTAAACGCACAGCTTAGTTTGCTGTTATTTTTGAATAATTGTATCTTTGAGGCTATTGAATTACCCAATAACTTTGGGTTAAGTATGTTTGCATAAATGGTTAAATTAATAATTATTTTTAATCATAAAATTTCACAGATAGTATATATTTAATCAAATAAAATATATATCATATAATTTTCATTATAGGAAGAGTGATTAAATGCAAACACACATTTACACAGGATATTTCTAAATTAAAATAGGGGTTTTAAATCCATGTAGTATTTGTTACGAAATACTAAAAAAGAGCAATCAGCAACTCAAAGAGTTTTCTGTAAAAACTTACTGGTGTCTAATTTGTTTACTCTGCTTCCACGGGCACATATCAAGTCAATAGTCTAGTTCATCCTGAATGCTTTTAAATGAGTCTAATGTAATTGTTTGAAAAGATGTTTTAACATTGTTTCTTTGGTCAAGTAGATCATGTGTCTCATATGGTGTGAGATCAGTTCAGCATGGAGGCGCAAATTCTGTTTGTGAGCCCTTTCTGAAAATCTGAGGAACAGCAATCGTGTATAGTGACATTCATCCAATCGCACGATCATTTTCCAATGAGGCAGAGCACAATCTTGCTGTCACAATCAAAGTTTATGTTTTCCCGTTATATTATCTGGGGAAACAGCCGTAGTTGTAGTCGATCATCAAGATAGGAAAAACCAGTTACAGGTTTTTCTCGTAAACGCTCATAAATTGGACACCATAAAACAATGCCAAGAAATATTCAATCTAAGCGAGTCAAATTGAAATTATATACCATCTCATGAGTTTTTTCCTTAGTTGCGCACATTGTGAGTGCTCACATGTCCACTGGAGTGAAATGCCGATTCATCACAGAACAACATGATCCAAAAACTTCTCTCAAATCACTATATGAGCAAAGATGGCTGGCGATCCATAGTCTGCAGGCGTTAGACAATAGTAATAACAGCAAACGAGAAGGAATTGGTTGTGAGTGTTTATACAAAAATCTTGAATTATCAATTCCTAAGATAATTTGAAGACTAGCCTTCTGTCCTGATTTTTTCGGGCGTAACTTGTGAGACTTGTATATTTCATAATCTCTTCAGAAAGTCAGGTCGTTTCTTACTCCCCCCTTTTCAAAGGTAATCTGTATTTTAAAAGTGATTTCACCACACATTCACGGATTTTAATTGAAAAGAAAACTTGGTAGATTAATCTGAACTTAATCATCACATTTTTAAGTGTATAAATTTAACTGCATCTGTAGTAAATATTTCTATATAAAGATAAGGAAAAATTTAAATTTTCTTTCTATTAGCATAAGATTTTGCATATAATAAAATTATAAGCTAACTTTAAAGATTAAAACTGCCATCTAATTTTTTTGTGTTAACTTATAGCAACGAATGATTTTGAGATGGATACCAAGACTTTTCTTTTGTTTCAAAGTAAATTATTAATATTAAGGACGATTTTATGCAAAAAAATTTCCTATTATTGTCCAAGATATTATTATCTTGAAAGTTAAAATTCTGAAACTAAAAAATATAACCAAGAAAATAATTTTTTATTTTATTACTATAAATGACTGAAATATTCACTTAAACGCTGCTGTTTTAATATATAAAAATATAATGTAATTTACTATAGAAGAGATAAAGTATTCTATTTTAGGACAAAAATATGCATTAATGTATTTTAAGCATGTAGTAATAAAAGTATATCTCGAATTTACATATTATTATGAAAATGCTTTCTGGTTAAATGCAAATTACTATAGCCATATTACTAAATTTCAATATCTTTTATAGCAACTATTAAAGTTGATGATTAAAGTTTTTCTTACATCATTCCTCTTACTAGTTAAATATAATAGCCTTTCAGTATTATTAAATTACGTATTTAAGTACTATATGTATGCATTATATATTTGTGTATATGAGATAATATAAATTTCAAACTTTTCATTGTCATTGATCTCAGAGATAAACAATTAAATATTATTCTAGTATCACTTAATAAATGTAAATACTACTATAGAATTAATAGTAACACATTAGTTTTTACACATAGGCTTTTACATTTATTCACTGATATATAATACCAGCATTAACCTATAAAACGACAATTTCTGATATAATTTAATTAATTATTGCTCTGATCTTTAACTTTTATCAATTGTTAAATAAATACATAACGGATATAGCCTAAACCAAGATGATTTAATATAAACCTGTATACTTGCGAAAAAATCATAAATGATATAAAAACAAATTTTTACCGCTATTTTTATGCAAGATGAGATTTATATTGTGCACCAATGTGACTGTTTTTTTTCTGACTAAGTGTAACTAATATCTGAACTTACTTTCCAATAGTTTGAAATTATTTTTGTCTATATCATGTGAATTCCAATGGCTCTAATGATGGATTTATTCATATAAAAATTTAAAATACATACGAAAAATTATAAAAGCTAAGGAATTTTAAGTATTAATTATACTTCAAAAGAAAGGAAATCTATGGCTTAGAGGTTTAGAAAATTAAATACGTTTAAATAGATATTTACTCGGGTATCAAATCATTATTAGAGTAACAAATTTATATTAAAAGCTTAAAACTATGTATCTATATTGTTTCCTATTCACCTTTATCAAATGAACAAAAATGGAGCAAAGTCTGAAGAAAAAAATAAAGAAAACGGTATTAAAATTCAAACAATAAAATTATTTATCATCTTAATAAACATTTCACCTCCCAAGACATGTAAGTCGTAACATTTCCATAAATAACATTTCGTACACATAAATGATCATTATTTACAAACAAGCTAGATTTCTTCATATAGGGTGAAAGCTACCACACTAAAAACGCGGTAAATATAGTAGGAATAAGGCAATTGGGACTGGTAAATAGGAAAAGGCCCAAAATTCTTGATTCTCTAGGTTTATGAAAAAAGTATTTTTTCCTATATTTGACCATTAAAAAAGGACTATCCGTCTTTTATGTAAATACAGTGTTTCATTCTTATTTTCCTTCTATTCAAACCCACTTCAAAATATTTGTTAGCATTTACATGTCAGTAAGGAAATTCATGTGTTTAATATAGAAATTTTTATATCATAGGAAATTTATATTACTTAGCAAAAATAATTTGGGTATATTTCCTTGGTTTTGAAGAGTAAAACTGAGGTACTTTCATTTTATGTTATATTTTGCGAATCCAATATTTTTGAACACCTAGAGCTACCAATATTCAATTTAAATTTCCTTTGAAAATGTTTCTTTTAAATCAATTTTGCTTTCTGGGAAAAACTGAAAGTAATTTTGTTGCAAGAGTCTACTGAGTCAAATTTTGAATTTGTCTTTTAAATATATTATATTTTTATTAGTAACAATATAGTTTTCTAAAAATGAATGCTTTTGTACAAAAAACTCAGTCTATTGCTTTGAAATTTTAGGTTAGATGAATAAATTTTGTATTTTCCATTGTTATTGAACTCGAATAAGCTTTATATTTTTTAACATTGAATAAATTTTATATTTTTTATTTTATTACGGATTTCAGTCATCTGAAATCAATTTACTATGGAAGCTCTGTAAATTATAAAACAACATTCTATAAAAATGTCGATTTCAAATCTTAGCTGTCGGTAACTAAATATGAGACGAAAAATAAGTTTTATTGATATAGTTATGTAAATTCACAAAATATGCAACTTTAAAATACCACTACTTGTATTAGTAATCTTTTATTCTTCCCAATGAAGAATCATAAAGTAATGTAAGAAAGAAGTTTTAATGTTACAAATGTAATTATATATAATATTTTATAATTTAGGTATGTATGTGTAATGTTTCTAATTTATAGTACTTTGAATAATTTTTATGCCATATTATCTTTTGTTTCCATACATGTAAAATAAATTAATGCCAATTTTTACTACGAATATTGTTCACACAGAAGAGTTTTGTTTTAAATGCTTTTTTGCTTTAACTTTCAACTTAGTATTTTTATCTTAATTCATAAAATTTTAAATAAAACATTAATTTTCATTAATTATATCATTAATGACTATTTTAACTTACTTCTTAAAAATTCGTTTTCTTATTGATTAATAAGAAAATAAATATTTTTTCCAGACTGAAATATTTTAATTCCATTAATTATGGATTGAATCAGAAAACACGTTTAAAATTTATTTTGATCTATAAAAATTTTACAAATTGCTAATTAAGCTAGCAAACATTTAAATAAAATAATTTTATAATTTACAATAAAATCGAAAGTATAAGGTGATACCATTTCACTTTTATAGTCAGGCAAAGTTGTGGTGTGGTAAACATGCAACAGTGATGCTGAAATTCTCTGGCGGGCGAAAATACACACGCGTTCCAGCAAGGGTCTCTACATTCTGATCATGTAAATACATCGTTCAATTACACATTATATATCATTCATCCTGGGTTGATTTTTCGTCGTTAATTCCCGTGGCTATTAAGGTTCAATAGCGTGTTATGTTAAACGCCAAACATTTTTGCCTTTTTATTGAACCACTCTATAAATCCGACAAAACAATGTCATTCATCATTATTGTTAATGCAAGTTGTGCCCTTCCAGTTCTTGTCAGTAGTGTCACAGTGGTACAACAAATCATTCTTTGAGCAAATTAGCAGTCATATTCCTATCAAATCCTTGCAATATTTTAATTATGGACTTCTATAATAAACTTATTCTATTATAGTAGATGTATCACAATGATAACAACTAGAATTAACGATTTAGTTTGCACACACAATCAACTACAATCTCATTGTACCAAGTTATGATTTTAAAGACAGAATAACATGCCATTAGAATCAATGCGTATACTTTAATTATGATTAAGCGGTTGTCGATCAATATTGGTTTTGATCAAGGTGAAAATCAGTTTTAGACTAAATTATTCCTGATCAATGCAATTATAAAAATATTAATTTTTGATGAATTTTACTTTAACTTAAAATCTATTATTTATTAAAAGTTTTGATCAGCAATATTCAATTTGAAATTACCTAAAAATTTTGTATGCAGTTTTCCGTATTCCGAACGTTTCCTAAATTTCTAAACTAATGAAAACGTTTCTTGGCAATAAAAATAATTTGAAATCTAGTTTGAAAAACATTTTAGGTTGCTTGAAATATTATAAAAGATTAATTCATTTTCTGGAATAATAGTTTGTTAACTTTTTGAAATGACATTCATCATATAATTAGTTCTGTAGAAATTATATAATATATATATTAAAATGCTAATATTAGGTTAGAAAATAATGCGTATAATTTATTTCCAAAAATATTCTTAAAGTTAAAATTGTTAAAATTTTAAAATAAATGTTACAATGGATAATATTTCTAAAATAATATATATATATATATATATATATATATATATATATATATATATATATGCGTTTTTATTTTTATTACATTTAAATAACAATTAAACTAATTTGTTTAAAAATATGTTATAAAAACTAAAAACTAAGGAAAATTAAATTTCATTTCTTTATTTCAAACACTACTTTTATAGAAAATATAATTTAATATTAAAACTAAAATACAAGAAACATATTATATTTCCATTTAGATATTAAAGGAATATTTTTTTTATAAAATCACATTTAAACTGCCTCTTATGAATAAAATTGTGGTTGGTTAGTATCAGATTTAAAAGTCAAATACGTTCGAATGTATTTAAAGATATCTTTAAAAATTAAAACTTAATGTTGCAGCTAAAATAATGTAAGCTTAAAAGTTAAACTACATAAAAATGTCTGATTTCACAATTTTTTCATTTTATTGACAATTAATGCTTGTAAACTTTGTATATTTTAAACCAAAATTTAAATTCTATTTCGCAAACAAATTTTAAGGAACATAGTTTGCCAACCATTTGAAAATATAATTTTTATAATTTTTACCATTTAACCATTTGAAAATATAATTATTAACACAATTTTAAGTGAACAATTTCCAAGCATTATAATATATGCCTGCATACAGAATAAATATACTTGATGCAAATAACTAATGGTTTATTGCAAATAGCGGTAACACATGGCACTTATAGCTGCAAACATTATAGAGGAGATTGCTATTTTGGGGCATGTACAATTAGCAATATGTAAATTGTACAAAGCTTTGGATTCATTCACTTTGTCCGATTCAGCTAGTTTCTCTTTAGCCTATAAAGCAATGTCTGTTCCGAATTTCTCACGAATATATTTACTGGTAAGTAGTAGAATACATATATGTGCTTATGTCATGTGCAAGTTGTCCATTAAATAATTACAATTGAAAGTTTTCTTTCACTGTAAGAATAGTCTTCAAGTTTTAATAATGAAATTTAATTTAATTTATTAAAATGAAATTTTGAATAAAAATTATCTTAAATTTTAAATTTCTGTAAGAAATGTGTGTGTAAAGATTAAAATTACATTTTAATCTTTACACACACATTTCCACTCACATTTACACACACATTTTATTTTTATTTTGAAATAAATTTAAAATTATTTAGATTGCTTATTTTTCTTTTGAATGAGATCATTAACGTAAAAATTTAAATTTGTTTCACATTATGGAGAAGACAGAAAAAAAATTCTTCTACTCCCTGTACAAGAAACAAATACAAACTTTTGACTTTAAGACAAAAATACTGATCTGTATATCATCCAAAATATCCAAAATAAGCACATCCAAAACAATTTTTTTGATATTAAATATAGTTAACAATTTGAAGTAACAATTTCTATCATGGGAAAACAATTGAACAATAAAGTTAAATTAATAACGTAAATACCATTCTTATAAAAGCTGCCTTAATATATAACAATTCACAATAAACCTAAATGTATATACATAAATAATTCTATGTCATAATCAAATTATTACATATTATGGGAATTTTAATCTAAAATTACTCACCTAATCTCACTTGAAGGGGAAAAAACTTGAATTTATCATTTCCCACTCATTTCACAAGCTACACAAATATACAAAAGTTTGAAATTTTTAATTTTATTCATTTCAAAAATAAGCTATCTATATCACAACTTCAAATACTAACGTTTCAAGCATGGATGAAGACCCTCTATCCAAAAACGAAAAGTTTTTGAGAAGAAAATTAAAGTATATGTTTCATTGTTGTTTTATATAATATGAATCAAAAGAGTTTCATTTTACTATTAGTTTCAATATAAAATATATTTTGGCTTAATGCATAAATATTATAACATAAAATCATTCGTAATTATTAGAGACATTAAATTAAATTATATAATAACATATTTCAATGTTTCATATCTTACAAAATTTATATTATTATAGTTTTTTAACTTTGGTTATTATTGTTTATTTTAGTACACATTAACAAATAGTGAAATATAGTTAATTAAATTCAGTTTTTAAGGACTTAACATACATTTTAACAAATATAATATTATGAGCTTCCATTAATAAAACTATTTTAATAAGTTCATATTTTCAAATAAATAAATTTTAGAACTAGCAAATATTTTATGTTTCAAAAGTAGTGTTATAAATATTAGTATTTATATTTCATTGATAAAATGCCAAGTTTATATGTTTAATCAAAGTAAAAAAAATGTTTCGTTACATTGTAGCCGAATTATGGAAGAGTGATGCAATATTTTTAGTTTAAGAGGACCAAAGTATTGAGGTTGGATTTAGGATGCTCTTTAAGAAGATTATGTTTGATGAAAATGAAATGAGACTTATTAAATATAATAGTCATAGTGAAAATGTGGAACTTTTTCATGTAACTAATATTATTCTGAACGTATTCATTTATAATTCATTTAAAACAATTGATACAAAAATAAAAAGTGAGTATGATATATTACATAAAAATATTTATTTATTTGATATGAAATTTATTTTTATTAAGTTAAATTATTTTAATATTGATATTTCTTGCTTTTAAAATTATAGTTAAAAATTATAGTAATATTTATATATTTCTAAACGTACGAATGGAAACGTTACGTTAAGAGTTCTGTACTTTTAACGTATGTTTCCATCCGTACTTCTAACGTACGTGATAATTACGGATGGAAACATAATTATAAATTCAGTAAAAATCTGATATAAATAATTTTCAATTATTACACAATAAAATTTAATGTAATAAATGTTTAGTTAAGATTTCATTTTGGCTTTTCATTTTTGATAGCTCAATTTTGGAATTGTTTTATGTAAATTGTAGTTCTATTTATTTATATCTAATATTAAACTAATTTCAGAATTAAAACTTCTTAATGTTATTAGTAAAGTAATTGTTTTGTATTAATTTAATGTTTTAAATACGAAAATAAAAATTTTACCCTCAATTGCATAAAATATTTAATTAAACTTTAAAAAATTATGTCATTATAGAAAATGATAAACTTGAACATTTCTAAGAATTATGTAAGAAAATGAATTTAATTAGTTATGGCGTTTTATGTTTAAATTAAAAAACCATAAATAAATAGTGTGCTTAGGCAAAATAAAACATTAATTTGGGAAAATTAAAAATAATGAGATGAAATAATAAGCGATATATAAATTTAAAATTATATAATGTGAATGATGAATTAAATCAAATATGATAACATCAGTGAAAATTTTCTCTTGTTTGGCGATGTCTTCACTTTTTACTTTAAAAACTTTTATAGAGACATTTATCTTCATAAGAGTATAAAAACTTACAGATATTAAAGTACAATCAAATCTTTTCTTTTCTGAACTGGTTGGTATTATAAATTTAAATTGTAGGAGATATCTCTTAATGTTAGTTAACATGTTCGTGTTATTTTAAAGTTTTAAGAAAATTTCAAATATAAACTATTGAATTAAAACCCACTTAGTTTAGAGAAAACGGGTAATATTTCTTCTTTAAGAACTTCCTTTAAAAAATTAATTTCACCCTTGATGGTGATTTAAGTAGTTGATTTCTCTCACGAGATGTAATAAAATTAACATCAGCCTAATAGATTACAAAAATTATGGAAAATAGTTTTTTTTAATTAGGAAGTGTAGTATTATTTTTGTATTATTTTTTATTCTTTACTACAATGTTGTATTTAACCTTATAACATTATGCATATTTTTCCTAAAACCTAACAAACAAATTTGATAAAAAGTAAAGTTCTAATATTATTACATCACTATTAAAGAATACTGAATGCATATACAATATTGGCGAATTAATATTCATTTTCATGAAATCACACTGAAGAGAATCAGTTATCTGTTATGATAATAGGAAGGAATAATAAAACTAGAAGTATATACTTATAAATTTAAATTAAAAGTGGATTAACTACATTAATGTTAAGAAACTTTTTAAAATAATCGTTTAAAAATGCAAAAAAATTAACGAAAAAATACAAATTTATATTTTTAACTTCATTTCTGGCTCTCTCTCTCTCTCTCTCTTTTGACTTTTTTAAAAATTGCTTGTATTCAACAAAATTTAGTAACAAGAACCGAAGTTTTGAAGCAGTATAGAGTAATGAAGTAACTCCAATTTTCAACTATTGTTTTCTAAAATACCACTATTATTTACATATGATAAAAAATTTTATTAGAATATAGTAATTCTTATATAAATAATTTTTAAATCACTTTATAAAAAGTGGGTGAATTTAGAAGCATAAGTTGAGTTTTACTAACATCAAAAGAACCTCAAATTTATCATTAAATAACTATTTATAAACTGATTACTTTTTTGGGCCTATTTAAAAATTGATGTTATTTTTACGTGTGAACAAAACAAAGAATTCACTATTTGCTTGAGTGAATTTTAGTCACGAAAAACTGATAAAATAAATGCGAAATAAAAAAAAATTAAATGAACTTTTTGGAGATTTTCTCGCTCTGGATTGCAATAAAATTCAAACAATTGCTAAATAAAAATCCAAAAATACTGTCCATTAAGCAAGCAGAAATTGTGCTTGAAAGAAATAAGAGTAAACAACATTTCTTTCGAAATGATTTTTTGAATTAGATTCCTTTTGAATTTAAAAAATACTTTTACTCACTATTTGAAAACTTAAATAAATTGGAACAAAAACTGCTTCTAGACTTTTTGATAATTTTTTTATACTTTTTATAGAATGGAGATTTTACAGACAGTGGATTGCATGAAATTATTGCTAGGGTGTTAATGTGGAAAACTCAGTAGTACTGACTCCAACAGACAGTAGGCAGATCTGTAACTCCATTACTTTATGTTCAAAAATGGCTGGGTTCGAACCTGGGATATTTTGCATAGAAGAGTGGTGTCCAATCACTACGAAATAATGAGTCGAGGGGTTAGTGTTGTGTTTCTGCTATTACCTATACATCTATCTGAGTGGGTCATTGGAAGTTTTCTGAATTTTTATTTTGCGGCACATAAAGCTGCTGCCCTTTACCTTTCAAGAACTCTTTTCGAAAAGCAACATGTTCTAGAAGTTTAAATGATTAATTATAGTCTTAATTTCCTTGACTATTTATTACGCTGAAGCTTAAAATGTTATGCAAAAGAAATTGTAGCATACAAAAAAGATGTTTTGTATTTTGTAGAGAATTTTAGTTTTTGTTCACAGTTTTGTAAATATTTGAATACCATAGTGGTCTATAATAACGTTCTTCTGTTTTCTTAGTTTTTTACATAATGCTATTTGCACTACAAAATGAGTTAGTATATAGGCATCAGCTGAAAACAAATTGAAAAAAATGTTGAATATTAAGAAATTCTCTGCTGATACAATTTATTATATTGACCCAAAATTAATTTCATTCGTATTTTAAATTATTTATCATCAGAAAAATATTAAAAAATAGAACATAATTTCGATAATTTTTGAAAATTAATATTTTTCCAAAATTTAAAAAAATAGCAATTATTGTTATTTCTTAAAAACTTTACACAGTGTGAATGCTGAGATCTTATTTTTTTATAATTTTACACTCAATGTTTATGCAAAATTTTATATTTAAAAAACGAAGTCATCATAAGTCTCTGTCTTTGAATCGTGCCCATGCGCTTGTTTTTATTTCCACTATTGTATACTTGTGAATAATTTGTCATGTTTATTTAGATCAATGCATTATGTTGTTAAACTTACAGTTTTAAATTTTAAATCACACGCAGTTCATAATGAACTTTTACAGGCTTATTATTTATGCTTAAGAACAAATTTGAAACTTGATAAGAATTATATTATTATATAAATGCTAATAAAAAGCTATTTCATGTTTATATGAAAATCTAAATTGTATATATATATATATATATATAATAAATTCAATTCTGTTCAAATTATTAAAAAAAATTAAAAATATATTCATTCTCTCTTGATATTAAATTATATAAAAACTTCTATAATGTTTTAAATAAAATTCCATTTAAATTCTTTCATATTTTTCTAGAACTTGCATTCCTACATTCATTATATGCAAATTTAATCTTTACTTCGTGTGTGTGTTCTGATTGAAATGATTTTAAATAAAAATGTCCTTGCTTAGAATTTTTATATAATATAAAAATCTCAGATAGGAAAATTATGCTTAGATCAGCTTTTCAAAACAGTTTTAAAATTTTGATAGCAAAACATTTTATGACAAAACGAATATTTTATGAAGGGATTAGAAATATTTTCTCAACATAAAAATTATTTTACATTGTTTTAAGAAAAAAACAATATGTGCATAGCTGATATAAATATTAGTGTTTTATACAATAATTGTTTTACTGAATTATAAATTTCACAATTATTAAGGAAAAATGTTTATTTGAAAGTGTATTATTTATTTTTTAATACAAATTGTCGCTTAGAACTTTTCTGATTTTTTGTAATCATTATGTTGCAACAAAGAAAACTAGCAATTAGCTCTTTATTAATTTTTCAACGAGCTGTTTAAACTCGCTGAAAATATTTACGTTTCTTAAACTTTAAAAACACTCATAAAAAACGTGTAATCTGCAACATTGCTTATGATGTGACTTGTAGTAATTCGAGATTTTTTTAGTTTATGTTTGAAACATACAAGTATATATGATTAATTTCCCACAATAGTTTAACTAAAATGATTTCTACAACCACATATATGCAAAAAAAATGCTTTATGTTAATATAGATGCACATAATTTTTTATCAAGTTTAAGCTAATAACCAATTTAACCAATTTTAATGTATATTAAATCAAATTAAAGCATTACAAAATAATGTTCTAGTTATTGTTTTCATATTTTTTAAAATATTAATCTAAAATAAATATTTTAAATATTAATCTTAAATAAAATTTAAAATATATTTATTTTAAATTTAATAGTAATATTTTAAATCTAGATTAAGAATATGGAAAAGAATTATCTTTAAATGTTACATTTTGATTTATAATATTTGCTTCTATTAGTTTTAAGCTTTTGTGTACAAGTGTTCTATAGTATTTTCAAATAAATAAAATGTTTTTTTTAATTATAAATAAAATGTTGATTTAAATAAATAAAATGTTTTTTTAATTATTTGTAATCACTTTTTCAGCAGAAGAGAATAAATTTCCCTTGGAATACATGATTAATAATGTGTAAGAGTTATATTCTCGAAAATTGTCTTATAATTACTAGAACCATTGTTAATGATTAAATGATTAATAATTAAAAACTTTCAAGTATATTTTTCAGAAATATTTATATTTAACTTTTAAAACAATCTCGATTAATATTTTTTTCTCTGAATTTATTATTATGAGAAGTTCTGTCGAAAGATTTGTAAAAATTTAATTTCTGGAGCATGATTCCTATTTCATATTAATATACATTTTGATCTTTTATTTTACTTTATTGTGTGAATTTCATATATAAACAAAGCATTTGTATTTTATTATAAATTGGTCATTCTATTAATACCTTTAAATTGTAATTTTTACACAGTATATATAGAAATTAGTTTACATTTTTTTCATTTATTAGAATTTCCTAGAAAAACGACGATTGATAATATATTCAAAAGTGTGATGTTTATTATTACTGGGTTAAATTCACTATAATGAGTTAATATCATATTTTTTCATTAAGAAATTATTAAGGAAAAACCTCCGGCATAATATTAGCATACATATATGAAAATGGGTTAATTACTACTAAAATTTGATTTTATAATTTATGTGCACAAAAAATAAAAAAAAATATTATAAACGTATGATTGGATCAGTAAAATATTTAAACTTAAAGTATTTAGTTATATGGAAGAAATATTTTTTATTTATTTCTTGTTTAAAAAATAATTTATC
Source organism: Latrodectus geometricus (assembly GCA_026290005.1). NCBI lineage: Eukaryota > Metazoa > Arthropoda > Arachnida > Araneae > Theridiidae > Latrodectus > Latrodectus geometricus. The sequence continues at coordinate 181,363 of JAPDSC010163157.1, forward strand.
AATTGAAAATGTTTTTTATTCTCGATAAGTACTACTAGAGTATTTAATGTGAATATTTTACAATGTTTTAAAATGCAATATAAGAGCTCAGTATTGTAATAATGAATAAATATCGTTACATACTTTAGCTCACATTGATTTAATTTATTATGATTGATGAAACACAAGTTATTAATCGCATTTTAAAACTACTTATAAAAGCATGGATATATGTAGTCATTTTAATAAATAATTTTCATAACTGATCTAAAAATGAATAATCATTTTCATTTAATATGTTTCAAATAAGAATAATAATTTATAATACAATTTCACTTATTAGAAGAAACATTATTTATAAAAACTTCACATCTAAACCTAATTTTATTTCCCTTATTTTAAAATATAGGAAATTATTATAAATTCACAATATACCAGCTTTTGAAGAAATTGCTGTATAAAATATTAATTCCTTAATTTTAATCATAATAATATTTTAATAAATACAAAATATTTATTTACTTGATTTACGCGTTGCAATATTTATTATTTGATTTGAAAATAGCCCTAATTTGCTTATTAATTAAAAAATCATAAACACATGAAACAAATGCAATCTGCAAGACAAATATACAGTTCTCGATCAGTTAAGTTCAATATTTGCTATTTTTTCTCAGAAATATTGTGGAATATATTGTAAAATGTTAAGCACACTATAGATTAATTACTCTTTTCATGTCAAAAGTAAACTGACTGATTAAGAAATATAAATAGCAGTAGGTAAATTACTGAACACTTCAATAAAGTAATTTTAAATTTCTATTTCATATTTGTTTAGAATTTTCAAGATTATTGATGTTTAATTCCAATAGTTTTACTTAGAACAAATGATCTCTAATCATAAAGAAACAACTATCATAGAATTATGAAAATATTATAAATCATATATGCAAGTTAGCAAATTTATATATTGCGATAGTTTTTTTTTTATCTTAAGAATTATAATAATTTAATCAAAAAAATTGTTATTTTCCAATGAATTACATTTTTCATGTCTTTATGATTAATAAATCAAATAAGATACATATTTGAAATTCGAATAAAGATATTTATCATACTTTTCTATTTATTTATATTTTAAATAAATATAAATAATTCATAAGCATTTGATTTGAAGTTCTATGGAGAAATTATCCTTATGAAACAAATCTTTACATATTTTAACCTAAATCCTTACGTATTTATTATTTAGAATTGGCTTGCCTACATATCAAATACGCACTAGCTGAATTAAAAATTATAGTAAAACAAATTTTTAATTACATTGACCCATCTATTCAGCTCCCTTAATGTGAAATATTCTACATTTGTCCAATCTGCCAACCAAATAAATTCAATGTTTGAATGTAATTACACTTCAAACATTTTGAAAGCCTTATTCAAATTTTAAAATCTCTCAGAGCTTCAGAGCATTAAGAGAAGCATCTAAATTAGGAGATAATTTAATGAATAAAATTACTTGCATATAACTTCAAAATTGCAATACATGAAATACAAATTAAACCTATTTCTTAAAATATTTTACTTCATAATCGTTTAAAATAGAGATACAATAATAAAGATTTTTTAACAAGCCTTATCTTATAGTATAATTACATAACTTTAAATTACGATTTAGTTAAAATATATTTATTAAATTTAGTTTTATCAAAATATAAAGAGCTTATTTAAAGAAATATAATTTTTCAATTCCTATTATTTGTACAGAATGTTTGACGAACAAAAGTCCTTTCGTTTAATTTTTATTACAATAATATTTATTTTGTGAAATTTCATAATATAGATACATTATTTTACTCTTTTTAGAACACTGATTTTGTTGATAGTTTTTCTATAAAATGTATTAAATATGTATTGCATTTTATATAAAGTACAATATATGTATTATACAAAGTTAAAGTACAATGCACATGCATCATAAAAACATAAATACCTTTCATATTTTAATATAAAATTATTTGTTATTTTACGCATTTAATTTAAGGACTTTACGAAGTATATATAAATTATGCATTTTATATCTATAATACTAAGCATTAATAATCGCATTCCAATAATTTAATGCAAATATGATTAATTTTAATATTGTAACTAGAATGGTTTCATATGGCATAAATTCAGTAAAATAAAATAGCAGGTCGTTATCAAGTTAAAGTTCAATTGTAATTTATTTTATAAATTAGAAACTAACATAACAATCATCAGAGTTGTAAGTGAATACAATTAATCAATAAATATATAATGCACAATCAAGTATTAAAAAATTTGAATTTTCAAGCCATTCTATTTGGATATATTAATCCTTTTAAATGTGTACCCTTAAACTATTCCAATATGATATTTAAGTAGATGAATTTGTTAAATTTTAAAATATTTTTTACATAATAAGTGGGAAACATTTAAAAACTTGCAAATGTCCTTGATGATAATAATAGAAGCATTTCTATGCGTCAGATTTTTCTATAAAATATATTTGAAATATTAGTTTACCTCATATCTACGAGTTTCCTTACAATAATTCTACACATAAAATATACTTTTGATTAACTGAAGAGAATAATCTGACGTTTAATATAAAATACGTAGTTTGTCAAATGTTTGGAAAATGTGAGTTTAATTACTCTTGTTTCACGCTAGAAAATATGTGAGACATATTTACATTCACTCACAGTTTACGCAACACTCAGTGATTTGCATTCCTCTTCTGATAGACCGCAGGAAACTTATTCGCATTCTCAGTGAACTCAGAGTACACATACTTTAACAAAACGAATTTTCTTCTAGATATTAAATTACATGCAAAACCAAATGAATGGAAGTTTTATAACAGAGCCTCCACAATTTATTTAAGTTTTAATAATATTGTAAGATGTTGTTTAAATAATTAATCGGTGAACGAAAATTTCATAGAATTGTAAGACATTTCCGAAACTGGATTATTACTAAATACATGGAGTGTTTAGAAGTTTGATTTTAATTATACAACCAAATCTTCATAATAATTCATTCAAATATACAACAATCTTCATAATATTAAATCTGAAAGCAGTTAGAAAATTATGTGAATTTAAAATTATAAAAATTGAAATTAATAAATTGCACTTATCAATAGAAAAACGAAATACAATTTCTATAAATAGAAAAATATTTTATTTCAGTATTATATCTAAGGCAATAAAACATGTTTCTAATAATATGTATTACATATAACATATGAATACTAAATTAAGATGTATAATATCTTTTAATTTGATATTAAAAATTATTTATGGGGTAAGGATTTCATTTAGACCACGGCAAATTTTGTTAAAAATAATTATCTAAATTTATAATGTATTTTAATCAAACATTGTTAGCTATAATAATATATAATTGTAATATTAATCTTTGGACATTAATGATTATTTAAATTATTTTAAACTAAACTAATTTCTTAAAATTATTTTAAACTAAGGGCACGCAGAAATTAATGAAGAGGGGAAAACTTTAGCAAGGAAATATTTTTTAAATATAAAAGCATAAATTACGCAAGAAACTATTATATTTTGTATAAATCTTATAAATGTTTAGATTTAATAGTGGCTTATACAATACAAATGATAATGATTTTGTATATAGTTTTTATTATTCCTTCATTAGAATCTAAAGGATAATATACATACTTTTGGCTCCAAAAGTTCAGGAGCAGCATGTTTTTAAGAACTCACCATTAAAAATGACATTAACAATAAAGTATATGTTTTATACAAATGATAAAAACGAGTTTTTGTAAATTTATGCAAAAACACTAGCCACTACTTTTTGTCAGAAAAGAACAAGTATATATGAAAGAAAAATATTATCAAAACATCTGTTATTATAAATTTAACTTATATTATACATGTAACTTTTTGTTGGTTTTCAACTTTTGTTGCGAATTCAAGGGTATTAATCAGTGGGGTCCAGCAATGTCTCGAAGAACTTGTTAACCGGATTTTTAAAAATGGTAGATGAATGAAAATGCGAATGTCACACACAGGCTTATGGGTCTGGGCACCTTAATGTGTCATGAAGTCTGGTCTATCGTTTTTGGAATAAATATCAAACCAAAGCTTTTGTGTTCAGATGACATCTTCCAGGCCGATCACAGGCTACAACAGCTACAAAAGACCATTTTATATATTTTTCGGGATGAAAGTAAAGAAGCATTTCTGGAACACAAAAGAACAGGTATATCAACAGAACTTGTTTCAGTCCTCTCTGTATGATTATCGAAGAACAATGTCGGCTAAAACAGTATATTTTCGATGAGACCAGTATTTTATGTCCCCCTCACTGAATAACAAAAAAGAGTTCCTTATCTTGGGCAAGAGAACACATTCTATGAAACAGACAGTGGCGGATTTCTGTACTTTTTACAGACAAGTCCAGACTCACAAAAAAGAGCGATTCAGGATATGTGATGAACAGAAGAGATTAAACACCTGATACCCTCAACCCAACACTGTGAAAAGGCACAATTACGGTAGTGGTGGAATGATTGGTCGGTCAGGGATTTCACGCAGTGATAGCATTGAACTACATATGTTCCAGTGAAGAAATGTGATTAGTAGAAGATATCAAATGAGATCCTTGATCTATATATAAGTCTTTTCAATTTAGAATGATTAAAATCTGATGGTCGATAAGGCATAATTTCATTGATCTATAGTTTTGAGGGATATATTGAGGGTCTTTGTGTGGGGCAAATGAAGTACCCAGTTATATATCTGGACCTTAATTCCTTTTAGCATCTGTGGGACTATCTTAGAGGCAAGTTATTACTTTAAGTCCTCCTTCAGGATACATAAGAGAAGTAGAAAACAACTTATCCAGTGTCTTAATTTTTCTTCCCATTTCGGTAAACATCAGATTAATTAAACAATGGAATGTCTATGCCCCAATGCATTTATCTTAGGGTGGTCATGTACTTGATTAAATTTTCTTTTTTACCATATTTTTATGACATTTTATCACATAAAACTGTTATTATTCTTTTTTTCAGAAATGTAATTTTTCAACAATTTTTTTGTAAATCATTTATATGTTCCTCTAATGTAATTTTCTATGTTGCAATCAATGCATACCTTTTTTTAAAAAACATCATCAAAATTTGGAGTTTCTATCTTTACTCATTAATAAAGTAAGTGAAAGAAATTGGTTGTAACTTAAACCTTAGAGGCCAGTCTATTATGCATGATATTTTATTTTATTATACTTCTAAACATGAGTATTCATTTTATATAACTAAAACAATAATTTTATTAATTAAATAATGGAAAAGAAGTAAAAAATATAAATTTTTAGGCAAATTTTGTGATAAATTAAACAATAATAAAAATAAGTTTAAGTAATATAAGTTTTATGAGACATGTATATCTATCTATATATATGTATGTATCGGTTATTTGTGAGGATTATGGAAAATATTACAGATATTCTGTAATCAATTTTGATAAT
>JAPDSC010163168.1:0-10382 GCA_026290005.1 Latrodectus geometricus
GAACTTAAGAATGTTGAGTATCCAATGACAAGGTTTAAGAATGTTGAATTTGTCGTGGCAAATAGTCATTTATTATATTGGGGTTTTGAAATTGGAGGAAAGAGTCTAGTACAGGTTTTCTTACACGCTTCATTGGTTCAAAGATCGTTGCCAATATTTCTTGAATTATAGATGATAAAAAATTGGGCAACCAATTATGTTATAAAATTGTTTTCAAATTCTTTAAAATATTATTATTAAAACATGGAGTAGTTTATTTTACGCTATTCCTATTTAACACAGAATTTTCTTTTGTTTGAAGATCGAATATAGAAAATTTCGTAAAATAGAAGTATTAATGAATGAAACATCAATATTCAAAAATTTTTTATTATCATTATATCAATTTAATTTTCATTTGTTCATTATTTATAGCACATATAAACAAATTTTATTCACTCGCAACACATTTTATTTAGATTTTTCAATTTTATTTTGCAGAGCTTTTACATTATACAATTATAGATGAATTTCTCAACTCTTTTTCAATGGTCGAAGCATCGCATTTGTGCAAACTTCTATAATCTTTTCAAAATTAAACAATGCTTTCAATAATTGTTTTAATAAAAAAAAATTTTCTCAACGATTAATACTGCTGGACAATTAGACTTCATAAGTAATAAAACATATTCACTTGTCATAAATATGATAATCCGGAAAGTATCCATTCATACAACCAAACTCATATGCAGTAGCAACATCCATTTCCAACTACATAACAGAGGCTGGAATCGAACTTGGAACCTTTCCTCCGCAGAGCCCAGTCATGCTACTAAGCCCCGGTGAGCATAATAATTATTTTCACAAGCCAACTAAAACTAATTAAACCTAACTTGTGAGAAATAGTGACTAAATATATGCAAATCTGTATGCAATATAACAAATATATGCTATTTATATTTATTTACTATGTATATCTTCAGAAAACAATGAGTAAATTCATGTAATATAGGATATTAAATATTTACATTAATTATAAACTAAGCAAATGATACACTATGCATTTAAACTCCTAAGTATTTACACAATACATTATAAACAAAATTCATTCAGCGCTGGGTGATTATAATTGCACAAAATATTTTGAATAGTCATGCATTGCTGTATTAAGAAAAATAAAATGATAAAAATGTAAATATTATTAAAACTAAACAAAAAGTTGTTAATAAGGGGGCAAACTATTAATTTTATATTATTCAGCTATTACTTCATCATCAAAACGTCTATTTAACTACATAAAATAATGTTGTGATAATTTAGCATATAGAATTCAAAACGAGGCTCTTTATTCAAATAAATAAAGCATTCCAATCAACGAGTATCCTATACTGTGTCCCAGAATTCGATAAATAAACAAAATAAAGTACCTAATAATATTTTCGTGTGTGGGCTTCAAAGGTATGTGTTTCTTATAATTTATGTTTCCTTGCAAAGACTGACAGAAATAGTTTCTTGCATTCAGCATTCGATCAGAGTGACGTCATAGGTATCAAGAATAGCAATCATTAACCGCAATCAATTTGTCATTCAAATGATTTCTTCTTCCAAGGCTGAGTTTGAATATTTTTAAGCTTTGATTGTGTCATCCTAGTGTATTGATATTTTGTGTGGCACAGAAATGATCCGGTAAGTTATAAAATGATAGTGTTGATTATGCATCCAAATATTCACTTTTCACAAACAATGCGTAGAAAAATGGCGTTATTGTGATTGTAATCGTGACTTACAGTTATATATTACTCTCATTTTTTATTATGTCTAACACACATTTCAAATTCTATTTCTTTTTGGTAAATATACTAATAATTCAAATGCTATAAGAGTTTGGCTACTCTATAGTAGTTTTGAAAATATCATTTACAAATTCTGTTTTTAATGAATAAAATGTTTTTAGCTACTATTCTATTCTGTACAGAAATTATTGAAATAAAATGGCATTTGCAAATATTATACCAACGAATTTGCAAATGTGGAAGATAAAAAGTAATTAATAGATATTACTAATTACTTTTTATTTGCTGATAACGGAGAAACTGAGTTGATGTAAAATTACATTGAATTTTTAGAAAAATTTTATGTTTGCTTATATTTTTTAGAATTTGTGAAATTAAAAAATAGGTAATGGAAAAATAATTTTTTATTAAAAATAACTTCGTCTTTAATTTATTCTTATTTTACACATTCAGTAGTAATCTCTTCTTATCTATTCATGATTTTGTATATTTCTAGTGAAGATTTTTACTTATATTTACTTCAGGTTTTCTTGATTAAATGTAAGCTAATTTTTTTTTAGCTCAGCATGTCTTGTGTTAACGCCAAAAAAACAGAATTTTATTTATTTATTTATTTATTTTTTACATGTAAAGCAGGAAAACAACTACAATTCAAACAAACCAAGTTGTAAGATTATTTACTTACCCGAGAAATGAATTTATTAAGTGAATGTTATATAATATAAAAAACATTTCCTGGAAAAAAAATTTAACCACGGTTTTCAATGAACATTATAGTTAAATAATATTAGCAAAAATATTTGTTCCTTAAATTTGAAATTTTAATATTTCTGCAACTAATATTAGTTTGGGGAAAAAGAAATCCATTATTTTTACGTGAACTTTTTGTAACTTCTTTCAGATTCGCTTTGTAAAAAGGTTTAAAACAGTTTTCATGTAGATTTTTAGGTCTTGTGCGAAGCTACGATTGCTGACATGCTGTCAAGTTTGATAATTTTTGATATTTTATAGACATTCTCGACGATGTTGTATCCGTGCGAGGTGCATCTTTAGCATCCAAATACCCAAACGGAATCGACGAAACCAAAATTGTGCGTAACTGGTTGTTACAGTCATATATAGGACGATAAACAACTTTCTCAATTTTAGCCACCTGGTTAGCATTTTCGCCATTATAAAAGAAAAACTAAAATGTATCGAATTTTCTGTTTGTTGTCTTCTATTTTTAAAATCTTGTACTCATAACTGAATTAATCAAACAAAAAACCGCAAGAGAATATTTTAGTGTCAAATGTCACTTTTCCAACGAGCATAAATTTGAAATTGTTTGATAGATACCTCACGAGATAGCTATCACTACAGACGTCTACCGAAAAAATAATGTATTAATTTTTCCTCAACCTAATATAAACTATCAATTTCATAAATATTAAAATATAATAGTATGAGTTTATAGACATTGAATATTTTATTATTAATAAGAGGAAACAATTCTGGAAAATAGATGTTATAATCACTGTATTGCGTTTAATTGAAAATATTCTATACCTTTTCTTAAATTAATTTTTGCAAATGAAGAAAATAATTAGTCTCTTAAGAAAACAAGATAGAATATTATAAGCTAAAAATCTTTATTTACTTTAAATGTGTTCAAATTAAAAAAACAAAAAAAAATTCTTACCTTTTTTTAGATTTTCTCCTATTTTCCATGTTATTTACAGCTGTTTAATCAATCTAAATAGAAAGGGAAAGGAAGAATATTTTGCAATATAAACTATTTTTGAAGAAATAAAATCTTATAAGGCAAATTTTTTAACCTATAGTTAAAGAATACTGCACTTTGCATTGCCAATAATATCTATTACTTTATTTAGATTTGTTTGTAGTTTTACAGACATTTTTCACGTAGAATGTCTAATTTGATCGGGACCAACACTTTAAAGATAAATCAAAATCCTAACAAAAATTCAACCCAGGAGTGGTAATCAAACGCATGACCTGTTGAATTGAAACCCAGCGTGTCAACCAATCAGTTAAAGGCTTGGTTAGTTTTTTTTATATTGATTTGTGATAAAATATACATTGAGAAATTCAGATTTCCGTTGCAGAAAAATTTTCGCGTGTTAAAACTAAATTTCATTTATAACTTCCGTTTCTCAGTCACGATACATCAATTAAAGTACCGCTAGGATTTTTATTTATAGTTCACATTTGAAACAATAGGAAAATATTTCTGAATATATCTACGCTAATAATTGATTAAAAAAGGAGAAAAATCTCAAGGATTATGGTATGATAACCTTGTTATCTATGAAAATGAATGAAAGTAAAAAAGAATTGAATATTAAAACAATGCTGAAAAACGGACGAATTAGTTCGGGATCTCAGGATGAAGCTTTTTTTTTTTTTTTTTCAACGAGAGGCAAAGGTGACCTTTGATGACGTTGACATCCAACCTTGCACCTTATTGGTCACTGAGATGTTTGCGTTTTAAATCTTATTAAAATTACAGGACGCTAGAATATTTTTTTTCTATCATTATTGGGGTTTATACTGAAGAGATGGAAAGGTTTTAATCAACCAATTGGATTACATTATTTCCTAATTCCCTGGAAAAGTTATTTTAGATTAATGGGAGCACATAACAATGAGTAGTTACCATTTAAGAAATATATTTATTAGAGAAGCAAAAACGAATTTTTAGTAAATTTTAACTACTTTTGTTTAAAATTGGAATTTTAAAGTTGACTAATCCTGTAAGTTTTTTGTATTCTTCATACATAAATTGTTGTCGGGGAGCTTATAGGATAACAGATCAAAAATTTAGTAAGCCATTTTTATATTTATGTTGTTTTTGGAAAGACTTCTTTTAGGTTTGCACTAAGTTTACATGTTAAAATCGGTTAACTCCCAAGTATCCATATTGTCACATGTGTTACAAAGAGTAAAGATGCAACATTCATCTTCCGTTGTGTGTGTGTGTGTATTCAACAATAATTAGGATCAAATCTAGGATCTTCTAAACAAGTGAATGATGTTTAACAAGTAAATTACTGCATATTACCTATGTATTTATTATCTATCACTATATGTATTTGTGTATAGATTATGTACATGAAAAAATGAAACATGTAAATGTTAAAATGTTTACCTTTAAGATCACAAATGCATAAAATATTTAGTTGCCTTGAAAAATTATACACTATGATTTACATAGTCGAGATTACACATTGATATTTCTTTAGGATATTCTAAGGGCATTACGATAAATTTCCAATTGCCTATTATTGATCACCGAAGTCATTAAGCAGTCAACTATCAACTAATGCTAAACCACGGTCAAGTGACGACGTCGACATTTGAACTGGCATCCTATACATCATGCCACTTGAACCAGTGAAAAGATATTTCTCTTTATGGTGTTTTAACTCACATAAACTTTTTCATTGTGATAGTCTCTTCAGCTTGGTTAAGTTGGAATCCGCTATCTTTTCAACTGGATAGTAAGTTCCTTTCCCAACGGATTGCAGTGGGTCTTGTTAGATAGTATTGATGGTTCTAAAATATGTTATTTGGTTAATGGGCTTAATCTCTATATTTCCAAACATTTTTCGTATCAGGATCTGGAGAGGAGGATGACACTTGAGTTAGCATCTTCCTTTCCCGAAAACATCAACATCAATCTCTAGGAATATGTAAAGCACATTGAATTATATTCACTAGGATTATTTAGATTGAATCCCAAATTAATCAGAATCAAGTTTTTTGCTTCAAACCATGAATAATAGGGAAAAAGGTAATATCCTTGTTAAATTACTTCGGCTTAACTTTGGTTTTGTGAATGGGAATGAGCTATTAAATCTCTTGTGACAAGTATTTCGTAAAAAATCAATGTCGAATACATCACATAAGTCGAGAAACGCTTCTTGGATAACGGAGGACCTATAGTTCAACATACATAGGCTATATTAAAATAAAGGTATTTATGGGGTAGACCAAGTTAAATATTCAATTTCTTATAGTTTAGTAGATACCTTTATGAACTACGGCAGTTATATTAACGCAATCATTAAAAATATATGATAACCATTATGCTGGAGATTGCATTGATCTACGGAATAATGTTATTATTAACGTGAATTTTGTTTTGATGCTATTCTGATATTTTTGCATATGTAATGCTTAAAAATTGCTTTAAGTCATTTACTTTTCACATTGTTTAGCGATGCTTCCTATTCAAAACATTCGGAAACATTGTAAGGCTCTACTCAACTAACGAACGTTCATATGAAGCGGTAGATTATTATACACTGCTGGCTACCAAAATTGCAACACCAAGAAAGACAAGAAATATTAAAACAAAATTTATTTTGTAGCTAACATGTTGACCAAGTATCAAATGATTAAATTTATAGACTTCTATGAAGAGTGGTCCCTGCCAAAATCAGTTGCCAGAGTAACCGCCATTGTTGGAGATCACGACTGCTACAGCATTGATTCAAAGAGACTTTGGATGTGTTCTCGGGGTACTGAAGCCCAAGTAGCTTCCAAACGTTGCCAAAGTTGATCTGGTGTGGCCGCTGGGAATATAATAAAGGTCATTCGTTGAGCAACCATGGACCACATATTTTCTATTGGTGAAAGACCCGGAGAGCAAGCCTGCCAGGGAAACAATTCAATCTGGTGATTGCCGAAGAACCCTTGGACAATGCGTGCCGCATGTGGTCGTGCATTATCCTGTTGAAATATGGCTGTGGACAAGCCCTGAAGGTAAGGAAGGACAACTGGCTTCAACACCTTGGAGATGTTACTCTGGTTGTTTAAAGTACCGGCAATGCGTACTAGATACACTGAAAGAGCAATATCCAAACACCATCCCATACCATAGTACCCTGTGTGGAACCAGTGTGGTGGTGCATAACGCAGTTGTTCATCTTCCTCTCTTCACGGTGTCTCTAGACTCGAATGCGATCAACGCGGTGTTGCAGACAGATGCGTGACTCGTCAGTAAAGACAATTTCACTTTATTCTTTCGGGTACATCCTTCTTTCATCGCAACATTGGCATCGGAGAAGTCTGTAGTTCTGCGTCAAGGGTAGACGAAACAATGGACGTCTTGCGGACCGACCACACTGCTGTAAATGGCGTCAAATGGTATGCGCGGACACTGGATGATGCATTACAGAAGAATGTACTGTATTATGGTTCGTGATGTAACTGAGCGATCCGTCCCTGCCATGCGCACAATTTGCCTGTCATCATGTGAAGTGATGCTCAGAGGTGAATGCGATCGAACACGTTGGTCCGTCGTACCTTCCTACATCCAGTGATCACGTATTCGGATTACAGTAGTTTGGTATATGATATCGTCCAACACGGCTACCTATTTCCCTGAAAGATAATCCACAATCTCAGTAGGCCACTATCCTTCCACTTTCGAACTGAGATACTCGATTAAAAATGATCGCTGTTTTCTACAAGGCACAATTGATTTTTTTTAAAAAAAACCCTCAAAAAAAAAAAAAAAAAAAAAAAAAAAAAAAAACAATTGCCAAACTTGAAATCGTCGAAATCTCCAAACCTTAAATAGCGTCGAAGTGGCGCTATTTAAGGTTCACAGGCGCATGTGATGTGTGTCTCCTCTGAAATTCTAATCATTTGCATATCTCACTTCCGCTAATGCATGTTGTAAATTTAATGTTATTTGCGTGCAGGCATTTTCAGGGTGTTGCATTTACGGTGGCCAGCATTGTGCTTGAAACCTAGTTTATCAAGTGCTCTAAGCAAGCATGTCTTTTCTTTACATGTGCCTTAACTTTTATTATTTTATGACTATGTTACCTACATGTTTGACGTGCTTAAAAATTTTCATCACATTCATTACACTATAGAAAATTAGAAATTTCGGAAAGCTAGTCCTTATGACACAAAACTATGAATGTCTTCTCTCTGCCTACTATCACAGAGGTCCACCAGTTATTAATCTCACCCACTTATTGATTGGAATATTTTCCGAGTCAATAAGCTTTTTAAGTATTAAAACTATGCCTTGTCTTGTAGTGTATCATACAAATGGTATAATCATTATCAGTTCCTGTCTAATTTAGAAACTATTAAAAAAACATTCTTAAAAATCCGGCCAACTGAATTTTATGAACCATACAAGTCGAATCATCAAGTTGTAAATAGAAATAGTTGGAATGAACAAAATCAGTTTTTTTAGATTGTAAAATGACATGCACATACATCAGAACTCATAACGCAAATCCTTCTTATTACTGTATTTGCAGAAAGCTGTACTGATTTAATAGCAGATGTTATACCAGTTTTATATTTAAAACTACCAAATAATGCATTTTCAGTTTCTAAATATGCTATTCTGATTGTTGCACCATCTTCGTATAGTTTCTTATTTTATGTAATTATTATTGAAACATAGAAAGACAAGCCAGTTGCTGCTTTCTTCTTCTTTTTTATGTTTTAAAACATTTTCCAATATTAAGCTGCCGTATCTTTTCTTTCCTTACAGCAGAATTTAATGGGAAATTTTTACCAGTCCCAGTGGAAGCGGTTTTGAAAGTGAAGCTTGTTCCTTTTCTTCCCAATTGATAAACTTGTATTAGCACTGTAAACATTAGTCCCTTAACTGGATAAAGAAATAACCGATTTTGCATTCAGAATAAAAGTGATAAATTTTTGCTTTTTGCTGAAACACACTATCATTAGAACAAATGTATTAATACGGAAATCAAACACTATATATAGTCAACTATACACTATATATAGTCAACTAAACTAAGTGTATAGTCTACTATGAGATGAGGCTGACCCGGATCAACGATTTGGTGGTCTGATTTACAGATATATTGGTCATGAATGTTTCCTGTCTTGTGAAATCTACTTTAAATTACAGGTCCCAATTAAATTAATCTTCATGATAAAAATAAACATTAACAGACAAATTAAACTGATCATAATTAATTAATTTGATGTTGTTATTAAAATGAGCAATTGTTTGCTCATTTTAATAACAACATCAAATTAATTGCAAATGTTGTTATTAAAATGAGCATTTTGTTTACAAAACTCTTCAGAATAAAAAAAAATTCTTACATATTTTTAATTTATCACTTTTACTTTATATACCATAATATTCAAAATTTTTCCTTCTTTCCTGATAAAAGTATTCATAAATTAAGAAAACGAACTTGATACCTAAAATTCATTTTGACCGGAATATTTTTGTTGAGATTGTGCGCTGTTTTCCTTGACACTGAATGTTAATCATTTTACTTTTAGAAACTTAATAATAACTTGATTTATTGTTTAAAGCACAACTTCATACATTCATGGTCGACGTGGAAATCGAACCAACACACTATTACACTGAATGCTACAGGCCTAAACCATTCATCTAATATTGGATCCAATGAAAAATTTTGAATATTTTATTCGTAAATAAAAATCATTTCTCTCATAAAAAATATCATTTTGATGAAAAAAGAATTTATCACAATGACTAAAATGCACTTTATCAGCGAAATATAGAAATATAGATATTTATTCTAATATAATCTGTGTGAGGCAAAATTTTCGAATTTTTATCAAAATCAACATCCGTAAATGTTCAAGTGAAATACCGATTATGAAAACAAAGGAATCCATCTCAAGACTATGTTACTTTCAGTGTTTTATTTAAGTTTTCCAAAAAAATGAACGGTTGCATTTCATGTGTGCGTGAAACTGACGTCATTCCTCAAAATATAAAATGCCATAATCTCTTTCAAGAAGACCATTAACAGAGCATTACTCTGGGTATCATGTAAAAAGGTGAGGACAGACCATCTGAGCAACCACTTAAAAATGCGCTTTGCGGTGAGTGTGAGTAGGTCTTCAACCTTGCTTGAGACAAGGTCAAATGTAATAACGCAGACCTGCTTTTAACGTTCCGTTATAATGAGAAATTTTAGGTAATGATAGATGGGGTTATTATATACTGCATACAAACCAATGCTTTTAGCAAATGTGGCGTGTTTTAAAACCTGTTTCTAAGTACTCTTATTTCATTTTGGTTTTTCTCTGTCACTTGGAATATTTTTATGCTTATATTAACTCATGTAATACAGCTACACAGTTAGGGATGATCACAAATATATTATAAGATATATCCTGAGGTAACATTTTGTAATTATGGACCTTGATCGAAAGACGAAGTGTATAACTAAACTGGAACTTTCTTTTTCAATTTCAAAGAAACGTGGGCTCTAACAGTTAACATCTGTAGCCTGTGCTGGTTCGCGAAAATGATTTTCATCAGGATCAAACTTGCTACCTATTAATCACAAGAGATACGTATTTTGTAATCCAAGATTGGAGTATGGACACTTGGAGATTTTTATAAATAAAAATCAACAATAATAATAATAAAAAAAAACTTAGCATTTAGCTCTTATAAGTAATAATGAAATATAGAACGCCCTTCACAAAAATAGAATAGAATATTATCAACAAAATATATGTGCAATATTAAATAATGAATTATCTAAACTGTTTAATCAACATCCTTAAATCTCTTACAGTACTTTTATTCCTTATTAATTTATTATTATG
>JAPDSC010163171.1:0-14545 GCA_026290005.1 Latrodectus geometricus
AAAATCTGAAATATTTACTAGATTTTTGAAATTTATAAATTTTAAAAGGAATTTAAAAGAAAAAATGCATATCAATTTAAATTACACTTAACTTTCATTAAATGAATTTGTGCAAATACACGATTCAATGAAATTACTTTTGATGATGCAATGGCTAATTATTATCCTTATTTAACTTAATAAAATATAAATAAATAAATTATTTATTTTAGTGATAGTACTTTAAATACCAACCTTCTTGATGGCACAGAGTTGATGATTCTTGATAAACAGAAAAATTTTCATTTGATACAGTACGAGAATGACTAGAATTTATGTCAGTTTGAATTACTGACTTAGATAAACATTGGTTCTGTGAAACAGGTTCTAGTTCTTTTAAGTCTTTAGATTCAGAATCACTGGAAAAGTCTAAGGAACCAGCAGAATGTGTTTCTGATAATTCTGACAATAATTCTTCTTGGTCACTGTAAATAAACAATTCAAATATATTCATGTGATGAATAACAGAGAGTATGAAGAAAGTTTTCAAAAAGTAGTTATCAAATTGGGAATAGTGAAAAAAAAGTCTAGTTTATTCGGACACAGGTTTTCCTATAATTTAAAACTAAGGTCTGTCAGTAAACAAGTTGGTTAATTAGTGCAGTAGCTACACACGAAATACAGGATCATTATAATATTATGCAATAAAAATATGTCACTTATTTACAATTTTATTTCAATTTTATAGGAACATTATAATAATACAACACAAACATATATCCATATTATCGTTTGTTTATTCAATTATCTGGAACTGAAGAGGATCTGAATAAGGAAAACAAAAATGATTCAAAGCTTATACCTTCAAAAGGTTCATGTCTAAAGTGCAACAGTAGGGACACACACACACACACACACACACACACACTAATAAGTGTGATTTGCTTTGTAATATTTACCTATATATTTCTTGATACATTTTTCTATAATATTCAAAAAACATTCCTCTTACATTCAACTTTACTAAATTTTCAGTGGGTTTAGATTCAAAGTCACACAGCAATTCTAGTCAGCAGCTTTAGAGAATTCTCAAAATTATTTTATCTAATTTTTTAACAAATTTTTTTGTTACTTGTAAAACAGCTTTTCCCATTTCACTGTTAATTCCAATTCTGAAAGTTGAATCTCTCATATAAAACTATGATATCCCCCATAGTTTACTACAAATGACAGACGATTTTTAACATTTGTAAAACTTTAATGATATTGCACACATTTGGTAGAACAACTGTGTTTGCAGTATTTTTAAGTAATTAAGTCTTATATAATGGTGACTGAATGAGAAGACAATTTATCAATTTTGAAAATAAGATATTTTCATTGCGCTGTTACTATGGTTGTAATACTTGTCTGCTTTTACCTTTCTTTCATACATTTAAAATCCCTAAAATAATTAAATATTTCAGTTTCAATTCACATGCCTTTCGTTAAACATTTTAACAATTCTGTAGTCTAGTGTAATTTTTCTTTTTCAGACAAATAATTCTTTGTCTCTTGACTATCTCTTCAAATAATGCTATACTTTTACTTGATACTGACATCCATACTGTTTTAGAATTACATAAGTAAAAAACTTAAGAGACTAAGCAGCGACTATTTTTTGAAATGAAAATGTTTAAAAATGTGCATGACAAACCATTAAAGCATACATCACCCTTCAACACCAGTTAGATGAAGAAAGAAAAACCTTAAATAACAGTTTTAAACTAGATTGGATGTAAGTATAAGGGGTTATTACATAGAAAGGACATAAAATAATTTCATAAAGAAAATCTATGCAACTTTTAGTCGGATAAATTTTAATACAATTTAACACAAATTTAATGTTTTAAAAAGAACTACATATATAATTTCAAGAGAATTTGAAAAAGTGAAGATTTTTTAAAATTTGACATTACTAAACATAAAACATATACTTTTAATTAATCATTTTAATATTTTACTAATTATCACAGAAAATCTCTTGGCAAAAAAAATTGGTAAAGAGATTAAGCTGGTAAACGTTTTTTTCAATATTTCAATCATATATTCAGCTACACAAGAGAAAAAAAAAATCCTCCTTTATTTTAATAATCTTTTATCATCAATGTATAAAACAAGACCATAATCAGTGCTCAATTTTTATGATTTCTTTTTTTGCAAACAAATTTACTCATTGAAACAGCAATTTTTAATGAAATTTAGTAGGCAAAACATAGTTAAAGATATTTTTTACCTCTTAATATGTTCGAAACACAGATAAGTTGAGTTTTTTAAAGCAATTTCCCTTGGAATTAAAACAAAATTTGTCAACTAAAATATTTGTTAAATTAAAGTCATTAAAATTGGAATTATATATTAATCATCCTCAGAAAATTACAGAAAATATAGTAAAGTTAACAAAATATATTTTCTTAATTATCATTTAATTACAAAATACTTTTCTGTATTAAACCTATTATGCTTAAAATCTTCACTGCATATTAATTAGTAGACAGATCTAAGCACTTATAATTTGAGAGACTGTTTAAGAGTAATAAAAAAACCCTTGATATCTAAATATAAAAGAATAATCGCAAATAAAAAAAAATGATAAATGCAATATACATGCATACATATTTATAAATTCATATTATGAAACACATTTTAGAATATCATTGAAAACATTTTGATGAATACTTATGATATACATAGTATTTTCAATCATTTATTCCTAAAAATGTAATGTGTTGTAACACATTATATAATTTTTTGTTAGATAATTATGTTTTTAAATATCTAAACAGTGAAATAGTTCCTAATAAAAAATAAATTAACAGACATGATACAATATTTGTAAAATTATAAAAAATTTAACTGCCAAAAATTATTGAGAAATCTTCAGGAAATGTGATCTTTTTAAAACTACGAAAATAATAGGCATTTTAATTATTTAATGTAATTTTAAAAAGATTAAATTTGTTTGATTATTTCTTATCCCAATTATTACCAACATAAGGCCCAAGTAATTAAATAGTATGATTTTTTTTATAAAAGTATATATTTTACTTTAAAATTGTCTCGGATAAAAATGTATTAAACTTAAAGTTTTAACACAGTGGAAACTTTATAGTTTCTTGATCAAAAAGTATAGTTTAATTTGAAAATTAACTATATTATATACAAAAAAGCATTGAAATTTTCTAAAACTACCATAAAAAATTAGCTTACATAACATCAGTGGATTCTGCTGGGCATGGTATAAGCATTGAAGGAGGTTCATCATAATAAGTCAAAAGTTGATATTTTAAATTCCTATAAAGTGGTAATCGTTTCTTTTTTCTGAATAGCCAATTTTCTTCCCATGATGAAACTGTCAAAGGATAACTTAAGGTTTGTTGATTTTCATTGACAAAAGGTTCTACCAAATCAAATCCATACTCAGGAAATGGTGTTGGTTGTTCATTTAAGCAATCAAGATCAAGAAAAATATCAGAATTAGATGGATTCTGAACACTGGTATCATCAAAGTTCTGTATAGAATTTGAACATTTACTAATGCTGCTCAACTTATCCTCTTCTGAATCTGTAAATTCCTGAGTTATTTCTTCAATTTCCTCAATTTTCTGTCAAAGTATAAAAGCAATATTAATTTTAAACTCCCTTATTAAAAATAACAAGGCGTTTATACAAATAGACAAAGAAATATATTTCTTATATCATTGCTTTAAATATTAAAATCAAACGTGTCACTCAAATACACTTTACAAAAGTTTTGAATGTTTGCAAAAGCATGAATATTTAAAAAACATCTTAACAAGTTTAGTTTATGCAAGTTAAAATATGCAACTCTCTTATTTCAAAAGTTAAAGAATTCCCTGTATTTTCAAAATGAGCTACAGATATATTAAAACATGTATGAATCGTTTATCATTTAAAATCTTATTATATATTTAACTTATTCATTAATCATTAATATTCAAGGTATAATATTATGCTATTCGCATTAAATATCATGTGTATAAATTTAACTGCAATAAATATACTCATGCTATACTCATTTTTATATATTATTTCAACAAATCAGATCAAAAGAACTACAATAATTTATATGACTTCTAACATTGTTTAGAAAAAATTACTGTTATAGTCTGCATACAAATAACATTAATTTTATGTTTAGCATTGTAAAATTAAGAAATGAATGTATTAAAGTTCTGGTGCATTTGAATTCTCATTATTAGTGCAATTTTAATAAGTAAAATAATGGATAAAACTATCTTAAAAAATTTTTTTACATTCAATTGTAAACATTTATTTTTCATTTAAAAAACTAGTACAAACAATATGAGAGTAATCAAATATAAAGCGTTTATTTTACCGTAATTGTATTTTTACATTTAAAGACTAAAAATTTTGATTGAAGATTTTTCACAACAATAAATGTGTGTGTGATAATGACAATAAATAAATAAAAGTTTATTGTGATTCTAAGCAACACAAAAACTGCAAAGTTGCTTTTTTATGAAAAACATAAAAATCACTTATTTTAGCAATACAATGCAAGTATTATAACAGTTAAATCAGCAATGTTAAAAACAAAATTAGCAGTCATTTAATTAACAAAATTAGCAGACTACAAGTTGATTTGGTAATCAACAGGTTTCTTAGTGGTTACAAGTGAAAAGGCAAGAAATGAAAATTAAGGGACAAATGCATTTAAAGAATCAAAATTGTCAAATACAAGTATCATTTGTTTTAGATGTTAATTTGTAGTTATGGATTCACACTGTTAATTTTTAGTTGCAATGAGATTTAAAATTTACAGAAATAATTATGAAGTTTAAAATAAATAAATGTTATTTTTAGACATGTCTTTCTTTTTGTATTACTTACCTTTCAAGGGGTTGCATCAATCTTCTATTTATTAAAATAACATGAACTTCAAGGTCATTCCATATTAAATCAAATAGAGCTCTTGGACTTCACATCTCAGATTTAAGTATATTTTGACTTATCATAAGTAACCATGGAATATATGAAAAATAAAGTTTCAAACTTTTTGGTTCAACAATGTTGATTTTCAATAGATTTTTAAAAATTATAAAAGTCTAAATTTATCTGTAATTACTCACTATGTTATTCCTAATTTTATAATGAATAAAGATTTTAATTTAAAGCTCCTTATATGCTGTAATTTAGAATATACAGTAATAAGTAGTCTGAATAAATTAATTCCTTAGCAATTTTCAAATTTCTGAGCTAAATAGTTGCTAAAAAATTAATTTGAAATGTTTTCTAAAGTTTGTGTAATGTGAGCTTTTCAGTAAGAGAATAATGTCGTGTTTTATGGTTTTATTTTTTATGGAAAGACACATTAAATAGGAAGAAAAAAAATTGAAAGCTATCCATTATTTACATTTTTTTATGATTTTATTTTTCTATTTAAAATTATTTTAATAATTTGTTTTACTATAAATTTAAATTCCATGAAAAAAACCAAACAAAAGAATGTTTTAAAAATATGATTTCTTAGGGTTTTTTTATAGTTCCACTTCATGTATACTGATGTTAAAATAAATTATCAACTATATAATCTGCTTTTTAAAATAGAAATTTACTATAGAAGTTTATAAATGGAAATTTACAAACTGATAATTTTAATAATTATAAATATATATATTTGCCATGATTAGTTGCTATCGCAAACATGTAATTATACTAGCTATTCCATCAATTTTAATGTAAAAAAAATTGTATATGATTACATGTATGATTAAAGAGGTTTGACAACAACATGCTATAAAAATCAATCAAATGGCCAAAAATATTTAATTGATAGCACAATGCATCTATGAGAGTAATAGGTGAGATACATTAAAAAAAGTTTAGTACCACTTTTTTTCAGTAATTTTCACATTATAGTCACATAACCAGTACTTAAGAAATGCAAGGATTATAGAAATAGCAGAACAATTGCCCATTCAATTCTATCAAATAAAAGATGCTGCTTGAGGCCATTTTTCTTTTATTTAAGATGTGATTTTTTTTTGTACTTACAAAATAAATAATGACTGTACATAAAAATTGTAAAACTTATTTTCTTTTAAAAGCATTAATTAATAAAATAAAATAATTGTAAAAAAATTTCTTGACTCAAATTTCTAAAAAAAAAAAAAAAAAAAAAAAAAAAAAAAAAAAAAAAAAAAAAAAAGGGTGAAATTAATACTTTTTTTTAAAATTTGAAGTCATTATGCAACTCCCTACCCTCACTCAAAGCAACAGAACAAAACTTTTATCTCTCTTAATTATTTTAAATTCCATTTTGGTTCTAATACACTGTGATTATATTAAAAACAGTTTCAGAGTATTCATCAAAATTCACAAACACACACATATACAAGAGTTTTCTTGGCTTTCCATGACCTTATAATAATGAGTAAACTCTCTATGATCATTACATGATGTAAATTATTGATAAAAGAGAAATGTGTGAATATTTTCAGCTTTTAAAATAACATTATAAAGCTTGTATTTCTTAATTTATCAGATTTTATAAACATAAACATTAATTGTAATTATAAACAATAAATATGAAACATGAAATTTTGTATTTGAAATACAATGCTCTTAAAAAATAAAGTCACTGAAAAATGCTTGCTTTAAACTGGTTTACAAATATATTTATGAAACATTTGAACATTTTTTTTAAAATCTTCTTTAATAAGTTTTCAGCTCATGATTAAAATAAGATGGCAGTTATAGATTTGCAATAGGTAATTTGTATTATGCTGTAAATTATTTTTAATGCTCTTAAAAATTAAAAAAATATCAAAAAATCAATTTTCAATTTTCTAAAAAAATCAGATTTAGCAGATATAAAATTGAAACAAGTAAAACCTCAACAACATATAGAAGTTTAATAGTCTAGAAATACTCTCATTGAAGTATTCATACAGAATTCAGAAGTAAAAAGTTGTATTTAAGTTCAGAAAAATTAACAATTGCTTTAATGTTTTAGACAAGATGAAGTTCTTTTTAACACTTTATGTTAAATATATAACTATTTTTTGACTTAATCATTTTATGAGAAAAAAAATCCTACAAAATTTATAAATTTCCCCAACTTTTAAAGTTTTTGAGAATCACATGATATAGAATATTAAATTAATATTTATAATCACAGAATATTCATAAGTTATTCATAGTTGAAAGGAAAACAAATCTTTCTTATTAATTTATTGCTTAATTATATATAGATAGTTCTTATTCGAAATTTTGCAATATTCATTGCCAGCTCCAAATTAATTCTTCAAATATACAGTAAATGAATTAAGTTTTTTTATTCTACAACTGTTTCAATAAATGCATAATTATTTAATTTTATATACAAAATTTAAAAAAAAAAAAAAAAAAAAAAAACAACTTGTTCAAATTAATTGTCAATATGACTTAAATTTTCTCTGCTTATTTGTTTAGAAAAAAAAGCTGTCAGTATAAAACTTTTTGCAAACAAAAGATAAATTTAAAATGGAACATGCTCTAAAATATAACTTATTCATATAATTTAAATAAATTTGATAAAAAAATTCCTTAATTTTATAAAAGCTTATACATTAGCAGGAATATCTTTTGTTGTAATTCAAATACAATAAGCCACTATTATGTAACTGTTACATTCTTTAAGTCTGGTACAGTTACATTCAAAGAAAACTTGAGCATGTAGTAAATTTTATGCTCAAAGATCAAATAAAATGAAATAAAATTATTCTACAAAAAATAAAAATAATTGATGTTGAATGTTCTCTAATTGAATAAAATTTTTTAACAGAAAAGTTACATAAAATTTACAAAATGAAAAATTTCAAAAGTCGTACATAAAATGGGAATTCCACATGGTTATATTTAAAACAAAGATATAATTTAAAGATATGTTTAACATTCAAAGCAATAAAGAAAAACTTTATTTCTTTTAACATAGTATATTTTAGTTTTTAGTTGTACAACATTTATCACTGTGTGTGTAATTTATTTTCTCTTAATTATATTTTAAATAAATTATCCATTACTGTGTGTGTGATCAATATGGCAAAAATTACTTCAGAAGCTATTGCACAATTCAATCAGATCTAACCACAAGTTGAAATAGTCATTAGAATATTATTTAACTGTGAACCAAATATGATCTTGCAGATCCTTTCCTCTCAATTTTCATTTCTTGCCATATATTTTAAAACTGCTCTAAAAATATTGCATAAATGTTAAATAAATATGTATATTTTCCTTCAAATTGTTACATTAGAACACTACTAATTTGCTGTTCATAACAATCAACTAATTTTAAATCAATATTATAATTAAAAAAAAGAAAATGTTTGATATATTTACCACAGATTCTACAGGCAAGTTAAAAGAGGTAGAATTTAACATATTATGCTCAAAATATTCACTTCCATCATCAGTTATAGAATGAAAACCAGTTGAAACTTCTAAAAGGAAAATTTCAAATTTAAAAAATCAACACTATTATTGTACAAATTTTTAAATTAGTTTTTGTATCAAAAGCATTTTACAGAATAAATAATATTAAATAAGAAATGCAATTTAAAAGTCTATGAATTTATGCAGTATTTGTTTTTTCCAAATGTTTTTTATTAGTTAATGACATATACTGTAGTAATCAAAATAATGATAAAATCAGATATATGAAAAATCCTATATTAATAACAAAAAGTGTGTATATGCATTTCAATACTAAAATTTTGATATCTTCCATGCTCTTTTGGTCTTATTCTCAGCTTTATTAATAAACTCTAGAAATTACTTAACCATACTTAATGGAAAATTATATTTTCTTGAATTTCTAGGATAATAATTTTATTTTAAATAAAATTTTACTGAAGAATAAGAAATAACTATAAAGAAATTCAACAGATAAAATTAGAAAAATATATTTCTTATTAAATAATAATTTTATATTTATAATTGAAATGTTATAACTTTTTGTAATAAAATTAAAATTTTATTTAAAAGCATTTTGGAACAACCTGATGTTAAGTTTTGCTTTTCTTCAGGGTATGTACACGAACAGGTTTTGAATTTAGATTGGCTTTCTTCAACAACCTGCAACAAATATTATAATCAGATTAATTATTTGTGTTTTTAAAACATAAAAACTATGAATTATTATACTAATTTTATTTACATGTATATTTATTCAAAGAAATGTAAAGAGTATACCAAGTAGATTAGAAAGAAATTGCATGTTATATTTTTATGATGTGAGGAACAATGTTCTATGTCTAATTTGGTCACTAAATGAAACATCCAAAAGAATAAATGTTAGTTTCTTTATTATCTAGTTCACTATATTCTTTTTAATTTTTAGAATTATAATATATATATTCAGGTGATATTTTTGAATGAAAATGGATTCTGATAGAATTGCATTCTAAATCCTTGTATAGCAGTTAACATAATATATGGTTTAGGTAAAATAGTAGAATTTTCCTAATCGAACTTATGCTGGTAGTTTTAGCAAGAATTACAGTTTTGTTAAAACTACCAGAATAACATTTAAACATGCAAATTAAAAGATAAATTCCAGGCTGGAATAGTTTGTTACTTTTTGGTTATTTCTTGCACACTACGTTAATACAACCAGGACCTACAGTTTAAATGGACTTCAAATCACTGCAAACATTAAATCTCAAATGACAATTGAGCCCACAAACTGCTGAAATGAAGGACAAAGAGCTAACAAATCAGATGGCAGCTTAGTTAAAGACATTTGATAACTGCTTTTTAATCTTTATTGAGGGCACATGCAAAATGAAATGAGGATATATTTTAAATTGTCTTCAAAATGATTGATTATTTTTATCACATTATTGTGTTGCATAAAAAAATTCAGTTAACTACAAAATATATTATGAAAATAATCATTTAAATGACTGATTAAAACCTCATTTTGCAGATATTACGTAAATCGGTTGGTTGTTTATAAGTTATTATCTCCTATTTAATTGAAATTTTATCTTACAACTATCCTAAACTTAAATAAAAAATTATTTTATTAACTTGAAAATGTAACCATTTTTTGAAAAATTGAAATAATTAACATCTTGGATAAGGTATTCAAATAATATCAAATTAATCATAACTTAAGAAAAACTGTCTTATGGAATTTCAGAAAAGATTATCTTTACTTAGCAATAAAAATCTCAGTGAAAATTTCTTTCATTACATTTTAAAAGTATACATCATTGAAATTTTTTTTTATCATAAAACAAAATTCAATAGCTTCAAATTATCAATAGATCTTAAAAAATGTTTTGCTTTTAAAAACTTATACATTTCCTTTATTTTTTCATTGTCAATTTTTAAGCTTCAATAACCATGTAATTAGAATTGTTTTTTATTCATCATTTTAGCATCTATTAAATGTGAAATTAAACAGCTAAAACACATGCTTATATTTGTATATCATATTCTTATGTTAATGATTATGTTAATGATTATAGAAATAAAAATACAGTTAATACTGCATTTACATTTAAAAAATATAAATTGAAATGGTAACAAATTATGTTTTACTAAGGGATTTATATAACATATAGCTGGGGTGAGTATTAATAGACCACGTTGGTTGGTTGGATTCTATGGCGCAAGATCCAAAAAGGACAAGCTGCCTAATAGACCATGATCATATCCAGTGGACATTTTGGTGAGATTACCAGTGCTAATTTTTGTGATATGCAAATCTAAAAACATACTTGTTTTACATTATATCTTCATTGAAGGGAATCACGAGACAAAAAAATTTAAAGAAGCTCAAGATTCAGAAATCTGCCTACTTCTGCCATAGAGTATGGAGAAATAAATGCAAATTTTAATCAATTAAAGATAAATCGCTATTTTCTCAGTGATCTTTTCTTGCACTACAAGCTATTCATATTTCTGCTTAGAAGTTACTGAGAATTTGTTACTTTAATTTATTATTTTAAATTTGTTTACTTATACAAAATTCTGAATCTGTGACATCATATTACTTGAAGAACAAGTTTCATAAAATGTTTAATTCTTTATTCAATGCACATAAATCTATAGCAATACGAAAATAACAATTTATTAGTTTGCATACAATAAATTCCTTTACTTCAAGTGCAAAGAAAAATATTTTTAATAGAAAATAATTCATTCAATTAAGAATTAATAAAGTTTGTCAAATGTAGTTTTGATATATATCTAAAGTCTTAAGGAAAAGAATTGAAAACGTTTAGAGCATACAAATCCATAATTTTACACATAATATTCTATAATTTAATAAAATCATTGGTAAAGTACTAGGGGACAGTAAATAAAATAATTACAACATAATGACTCAGAAGTTTAAAATAAATTTATAATTCAGTTTTAAACATATAAATCACACATATACTGAATAATTCAAAAACATAAATACCTTATTTATAACTGCAGCTGCCACCAAGCTGCTATAAGATGATATAATAGAAGAAAAATCAAAGGAATAATCAGAGTTCAAATTCAATTCTTTTGAAAAATCCTGAAAATAATTTTATAAAATATTTATAACAGTATTTTAATGTATAATAATTTAAAAAAAGTTATATATTCACTCCAATGCTATAAGACTATTTATTATACACTTTTATAAACATTCAATAATTGTTAATTTGTATCAAAATATATAATTTGATAGATTGTTAATAAGACATCAAAAATTAAAATAAGGAAAGAAATCAAAACAAATGATATTTAAATGAGCTCAAGTATTTATAAATCAAACTCCAACTCACAAACATGGAGATTTTGCCATCTATAGCTAAAATATTATTCTTCACTTAGCCAAACAATTTTAAAATTTCCTCTTTTTTAATTAATCAGAAATTTGAACTGACTTTATTGATCAGACTTTTGGTTAGTTTTTATTTCAAAATCTAATTTTAGTGATACTATAGTTGAATGATATCATTTTACTATAAATCATTAGTTTTAATAAAACTTTCCACAAATTATAAGATGTTGCTTTATTTTAGTTAGTGAAATTCCCATAAGGAAATGTTTTGCCAACATGTTGACTGCTATATTTATATTGCATTATAACAGCAAGTTTTTGAATTCATAACATAATAAATTTTAAAAATAAAGCATACACAAAAAAGTGAATTAAAAAATCTACAACAAAATTATGCAAAAAATGTTAATTTCCAATATTTACTGAATAATTTTTCTATAAGTAATAATCAAAATAACCTGCAAAGAAGGCATATGTTGACAATCATCTACTAGAGCAGAAATAACATTTTTTAAGGCAGCATGAGCAGAAGTTGGTGTGATACCATTTTCAGTTGGCAAATCTGAAAGCATTAAAATTCATAAATATATTTAATTTTCAATGGTCAATCAAATATTTGTACTTTATAAATTTTTAAATAAAAAGTGTATATGCTAAATTGATAGGGAGGGGGATTAAATTTTATAATAAAGGGTGTAAATATTTAATTTAAATGTTATAAAATTTAACTTAGAAATTTATAGCCTTTATTATAAAATGATTTTTGCCTTTTATCAAATTTGTACAGAATGATTACATAAAAAATATAGCAATTAATTACTATAAAATTTTATTTCAATTTTTAATAATACTTTAAAGGTAAAACTAGATTAAAGCAATAAAATCAATTTCATTTGTCAGGTCAAAATTGGTATTTGAAAATATGTATTATAGTAGCTAATAAGTAACTTTTTCAAATGTTAATAAAATTCACTATGTGTTAAAAAATTTAGTAATAATTGAAAAAATAATTTAATCAATTCCACACAGCAAATAATGTTTTAAATCTCAGTGTTACTTAAAATCACTAATTTTTGTATTCAAAAACAATTTGAGTTTTCAAAATCCTTTGTAAACTGTAAGTTTGCATTTAGAAAAGACCAAATGATGTAATGAAAATTATAATTCAATTCACTTGAATTTATACAAATATTCTATTAATTCTTATATAAATACCTTCCCTAAAATTATGCACTATGTATAAATGGATAATTTAATCTTGCAACTTAAAATTACATTAACATATAAAGTATGCAAAATAAGGTTAAAAATATTTACTAGAAGTCTAGTATATAAATAATGAGTTAATAGTTAAAAGAGGAGATTATTATTTTAATAAATTTAAATTTTGATCATGGATGCAAGGTACAACATGTAATCAATAATTATTTCAAACTATTTAATTATTATTATTATATTAATAATTATTTCAAAATATTTAATTTTTGCATTACTCACTGTGAAGGGCTTTCTGTAAAGCTTGGGATAAGTCTTCTATAACTTCCATAAGCTTTGGATGGTAAGAATCAAATAAATTTAAATCTAAAAATAAATATCATAATTTATAAAACTGTATAAAGAAATAAAAAATTGAGAAAAAGTAAAATTTGGAATTAAATAGATATTTTATTAATTTGTCTTTAAAATCAACAAAGTCCCATTTTCTAATTGTAACATTTTTAATGATGAACATATAATCAGAACTGATTCTGGTACAAAATATTACTTTTAACTGTTAATAAATTCAATTAAATATATATTTTATATAGTAAAATTTACTTTGAGCAACACAGCATTACTTAAAAAAAATTGATACCTAGAATTTTGTAGATTTTACAATATAACAATCTTAAAACGTGAAAAACATTCACATTTTGAAAGTATATGTACAACCGTAATTGTTTTTTAATCCTATTCAGAATCAATCAAAGTTGGTTGATTATAATTGATACTGGAAGCTTGATGGGAAACAAACACAATAATGTGAAAAGAAAATTTTTTTGAATAAAGCATAATTACATTGTTGTTATTGTCTTTATTTTAAACAAGGATTTATTTAAATGTAAGTTGCTAACTAATAAAAAATATAAAATTATTTCCATCTCTAGTGCATAGTTTTAAAAGAATATTTTATAATTCTGACTTGAAAAAATTCTTTAGTTTTTAATATTAGTAGATTTAATATTTTCCAAAACAATCTTTCAAATTAAATTTTATATAACAGTTGTTTTAAGCACCGTTTATTGATAAAAATATAAATACTTTTGGTACTTACAAAAAGTAGAAGTTGGATATAATTTGTCTACAAGCGCATCATCAAGAGTATTGCCAAGAAGCCCTTCTAATATTGTTTCAATGCTATCTTGTATTTCAAATAACTCTTCTTCATTGTTTAGATCTTCACATTCATCATCATGAAATGAAGCATCTATGCAGTAATATAAAAGTAATAGAAATAATTAAAACCAATAAAGAAATCATTTACAAATAATTTTGAATAAAATTAAAAAGATAATATCAAATAAAGCTTTTCAATTACCATGGTGTTGATTTAACAAATTTACAACTTAATACAATGAAACCAATAAAGAAATCATTTTCAAGAAACAAATTTACAACTAAATACAATTAAAAACAATAAAGAAATCATTTACAAATAATTTTGAATAAAATTAAAAAGATAATATCAAA
>JAPDSC010163171.1:14945-29325 GCA_026290005.1 Latrodectus geometricus
TTTCAATATCTTATAATGATTAAGGCTAAATCCTTTTTACTGAAAAACATAAAACATTAAGAGATAATAATAGATACTGCAATTTATTGAGCTTTCTTTTAGAATAAAATAATAGCTCATACAAAGTTGATACTGACATGCATTGGTTTTTAATCGATAGAAGTGCTAAAAGTGATTCATTTAAATTGAAAGGGGGTATGATATAATACACTCTTTTAATAAAAAATACAAGAATTTGATACAATATCATTTTATTAGTGTAATACAAAAAACCAGAAACTAAATGTTTTATTAAATATAAAAATTAAACATGGTTTGAAGAGGGATAAAAATTATTAAATAAAAAGAAGTAAATTTATTTTGTTCTTCATACACTTTGATTATTTACCAGTTAGAAATAAATTTCTCTCATTGCAAAAATATCAATATTCAATACTATAAAATCATTTATATTAAAAGTTAATAACAATAATAATAGGATAAGTATTTCTAATGCAAGCTTTTAAAAACAATTTTAGAATAAAAGTTTATATCAATAATCAACTAAGAGTTATTTTAATATGTTCAATTAGCAAATATTCTTTCATGCAGCTAATTTTCATTAGCTAATAAAAATTTTTTACCAGTTATTGCTCTTGTAATTACAAAATATCACAAAAATAATAACCAGTTTAATTTCGATGAAAGAAATTATAATGAAAAATACACACAGTTGAATATTTCTCATTATTAATAATTTTAAAGTAATGCATAAAAATATTAAACTTATTATAACAAAATTTTTAAAAAATTTATTTTGAAACAAAGTACAAAATTAAAATTTTTGATGTTTTTATAATGTACATTTATCTTGATTGTAACAGATTCAGTTTAAAAATTGCCTTTTAACCCTTTGTGGTAGATTTGCAGCTAATTAATCATTTTATTTCGCAAGCCTATTATTTAAATTATCTACTGTTGCTCAGATATTCATTTGGCTCAAATGTTTGCTGAACTGAAAAGAAAAATTATAACAATTTACAGTGCAAAACTTTAATGATATTTTTTTTACAATGTATCAAAATAATTTTGTTTAGAAATGTTTTATCAATTATAACTTTAATTTAATATTTGACCATAGGATATATTCTGGTTTTCCCTTTAAGAATAAAAAAATTATTGGATGGATTCTCTTACATAAAACTACCCAGGAAAGAAATTTAAATTTTTAAATCTACTCAGGAATTAAGAAATTGAACTTGTAATTTGTTGATAACCAAAAATTTTTTAAAGTGTTATTGCAAATTACAATATTTGAAGGATCCAAAAAGATTCATTAGAAATAAGCAGTATTAGGAGGTAAAAACCATTTCACACTCTTCCTTTTTCAGTTAATTCAATTAATTCAATAACATTGTTCATAATTTTCTTTATGTACATTTTAAACCATTTCAAATCAAGATTCCGTAACAAATATGTACTGTATAAGACACAGCTTTTATAAGAGAATGTATAGTGCATCTGAAATAAATTAAAAAAATTGATTTATAAACTTGAAATTGTGCCAGTAATCTTCAATGTTGAAATGAATGTATATGTTGAGATGAATAAAAATACAGAATTCCTTCCCAAATAGTTAATTATATATATAGAAAATTTTGTTGAAATTGTTTCATATATTCTCAGAGTTATGCTATAACTCTCACACACAAATGTATGTATGAATGCATACATTTATGAACAAATTTTCTAAAAACTAGTTGAAAGCCTTAAATTTAAATATTTGAAAACAACACTATGTTTTCATTAAATATTAATCGTACTTTTTGCAAAGAATTCTAACAGTAGGAAAACGAGATAACCAGTTTTTTATTTTAAAGAAATAAAATATATATCTGGGAAATAATGAAAACTAGTTACAAACTTGTAAGAAAATGATTCTTCAGAGACATAGCATCCCAGGATGTGTCCCAGACTTTTACAGAATTCACAGTAGGCAACCTATCTATGGCCTTGGACTTACAAATCAAAAAACTAATTAGGGCTTGTTATTTTTGAAATCAAAGCTCTAAATCAAAACCATAACAGGAAAAATATTTGGCGACCCTAGTATTTATTGACTACAGCAATAATGATTGACTTTGATGTTGTGACAGGAAGCAGCATTAGGCCACTAAGATTTTAAAAGCTCTGCTCAAAAAATGATTGTATATAAATGTTAATAAACCTGACCTAAATAAAATAAATAATAATAGCATTCTAAAAAAATTTTAAATTCCATTACCACCATTCCTGAAAACATTTTTTACACCATACTTAAAAAGTTTATTTTATTTCAATAAATCCTAACACCTGAAGATGATTCCAAATGAACCAAGCAGGTATATCACTGCGCCAGAATGGATTCTTCCGTTTGATGAGTTTCGACGTGCGACGAACGTGCTTCCATGCACACACAGATATAACGAGTGCATGGAATTTGATTGAAGTTTTTTATGCCCTTAAATCTTACGCGATGTTATTTATTTTATAATGTGGAAAGCTATTTTGAATTTGCGGCAGAAAATAAAAGGTCATGAAGGTCTGGCTGGGAAAGACACCGTTTTCATTATCGGTAGGTAGCGAGTTCGATTCCCGATTTAACTGAAGATCACATTAAATAAGTCATGGTTGTAATATTCCCACACATAAATGATACCTATGGGAAAGGTGTGAAAAATCTTGTGGGTCTTCTGCTAGTTCAATGCTTCTAAACTAAGAAGACTACACCACCTTTAATTATTTCCATTGATTGAATTAATTCTTAAAAATTCCATCAATGTCAGCTATAAGCATAGTTTGCATAAAGTTCCAAAATTAGTGGCCATTTTAAATTTAGTATGTCAAATTTAGTATATTTAAATTTTATTTAAAGTTTGTTATTTTGTTAGAAATGTAAAACTTATTTTTTTGGAAATTATAATTATTTATTAAAAAATTTAAGATGTTTGAAATGTGATTGTTCACTGTCCGACAGGAGACGATGTTTCAATAAGTGCCGATTTTTATTTTATAGTTGATTCAATTTCGCTATTTTATGTATTAAATTACCTAGCTTATTACTATTAATCATAATTTAAAAAATATTTGAGGTATATATAGATTTTCCGTTGAATTGTAAAATTTATTGTATTTGTTATATTACTATGCCATTATCGTGTACGTGCAACAGATCGATCAATTTACAGTGGATAATTTAAGAGATTGATACTGTTAAAGTTAAATATATAGATTTATTGTTCGGTTGGCAACTCCTGATTTTGCATATACATATTTCAATTTATATGCTCCAATTCGATTGATTAAAATTCAAATATTGTAAAGACTGGTATTTTCACGTTATAGATTTTGCTTTATTGTAGCGATGATCACTTCTGCCCAGTAGCCTGAAACATGTCTTTTTTTAAGGTGGGGGACACTGCCCAGTTAATAAAAAACCAGTATCATATTATTTATTTATTTTTATTGTTCGTTGGTTACCTGAACGGCAACGTTATGTACGATGTATTTTTGAGGCATGAATTAGCTCGATAAGAAGGAAAAAATTTAATATTAATAATAACGATAGTATATACTGATTAAGCACAAATAACAGCATTGATTTTTATATTTTTCATTTATTTATTTCTTCTTTTTGTACAAAATATCTTTATAAAATGTAAGAAATTAACTTTCTAGCAAAATCTTCCAGTGATAATAAAGACAAATAGGGAGCTACTTTGATATAACCCCCAAATCGGAAATTTGGCGACTTTTTTTTCTCGCCAAGCAAAATACCTGTTTTTGGCGGGTTTTATTATCTCTAAGATGGATTTTCGCTAAATACAAATAATTAATAACAAAAAAAAAAAAAAAAAAAAAAAAAAAGGTACAAAATACAAGAAAATACTTAATTTGACAACAGCAAAAACCTAAAAACTGAAAAAACCTAAATTGACAACACCAAAATAAGAAACAGCTACCCTAAAAAGTCCGTAGGGAGTGCCAGATTTGGCGCTTAATTTTTTGGAGGGTTATATCAAAGTTGTTCCGGCAAATAGTCAGAATCGCGATATTTAAAGTTGGAGATAATGCGAAATCATGCTTTTTAGATTGGTGAGAAAATTGTACATTGTAATGCATAATATTTTCAGGAATTCTGAAATTAAGAAATTATTTGATTAGCAGAATGAAACTATTCACAAGAGAAAATAAATCTTACCGGTCATTTTTGAATCTTTACATAAAGAATGAGAGCTTAAAAATTTCACCAACATAAAATCTGAACCTGCAGCACCATATCCTGAATCATTTTCGCTATCAGCAGCTAAAATGTTAATTGCAAAAATGGTTAAAAATTAAATCATTAAACATTAAATTTAGATTAAATCAGAGACAATAAAAGCCTACACAAGACACAACTATATAATATTCGTACTGGCATCTTTTTAATTTCTTTAAAATGCAATTTGTTAGGATTTTTAAATAAAATTAGAGTGAAATAATTTACCTTTCAAAGGTAAATAAAACATTTTTTCAACCAACTTGCTCAAATTTTAAAAAGCAAAATTAATCTGAATAGTCCTTTAAATAATATAACTTGCTCTTTTTTACCAATTACAAGTTACAAACTGTTTATGTTTCGATATTTACATAATTTGTCAGTTAATACTCAACATACATTGCCACTAAATCATTCTTTTAATAATACACATATATAATAATTTCTCACACACATACATCTCACAGAAAATTCATGAAGGAATTTGATCGTAGTGAATTTGAAATAAAAAATACAATATTGTAGCAATCTTTTATGCAATTACTTAGTTATAAAAATAGTTAAATATAGTTGCTCAGTTATTAGACAATAAAAATTTGAAACAAAAACATATTTATATATATCATTATCACCTTAAAATATTATTCCTTAGAAGGTATGGTAAACAGTTGCATATCGTAAAATATTACAATTATACATATAATTAAGAAAAAGTCAAAGGGATGTGTTTATTTTCAAATAACAATAGCTCTTGTTTTGAATGAATTCTTTTAAAAATTGCTTCAATTTACTTGAACAAATAAATGGGAAAGTACAAATAATATACTAATATCGATAAACGAGCCGAAATAGTTATTTTAGGAAAGATCGATTAATAATAAAAATATTTCACTATTTTTCATACACTGCTGGCCCTACCCAAAATGCAACACCCTTAAGGAAGTGTGGAAATCATATGAAATTTACATCATACGTTTGCGGAGACGAGATTTGCAATTAGTAGCACTGCCATGCATACAGACAAGACAGATGACTGTAGAGCCCCCAGCAAGCGTTATATTGATGCTACACTTGCCAAATCGATTAACATCATTTTTTTAAGTTTACTACGTTTAAAGCACTTGATTATTCTGAATATATACAATTCAGTGCCAAATTTCTCTAATAAGAAGTATTAAAACAACTAAACAACTTAATATTACTCGTAATATTATGTAACAATAACAGAATAGATGATATTCATTTATGCTTAAATCATTGTTTTTATATTATAATTTTCCGTAATAACGGGATAATTAAGAGTAAATTTGAATTAATCATTTTCTTTCAATTGCCAAATTGATTAATTCCTTTAAACATTAAAGAACTGTAGTAATAATAATTAATAAACTAAGGATATTTCATCTTGCACTTTTTGTGTTATTAGATAAAAGATGTGTATGTGCAATATAGTCTACATATTATTTTTTAATTTGAAATTTCAAATTTTTAAAAAACACAATATATACTATTTTATCGTTTTTCTCGACTTCTAGTTTTATAGAGTTAATCGATATGGCAAAAGAAGCATTTATATAAAGGAAAAAAAATCGATTTAAAGTATGAAAATTGTTTTGTTTTTTTCTTGAGTATGTCTTCTTAAAAAACATCGAACGTCTGCCGAGCAAGTTTTTGAACTCTACAGAGAAAGAATAGAGGACTATAGGGATTGCAAATATCTTATAGAGATATCGATGATCCTTTTGGGCGAAACCAAGCAACTGTGATGCAAATCTATAATTGTTGGATGAAGGAGGGAATGGTAGACCAACGTGAGCGATCGCACCCACCTCGCTACGCTACTAACATGATAACTGAAATATTGAGCGTATGGCATTGGTGGATCGCTCAGCCAAATCATGAAATAGCACACTATTGTGTTATGCATCATTCACTGTCCCCTCGAATTACCAGAAAATAGTTTGCAACAGAGTGGAATCTTCGCAAGGCGTCTATTGATGTTTGAACTCGGATTAAAACAACAGGTGTTTGAGCCACCAATCGTACGATGAACGACGACGACGACAATGGAATGGAACATCATTTTTACTGACGGATCATGTTTCATTTGCAACAGTACGGAGGTCAGATTCGAGCCTAAAGACACTATGATGAGACAGCTGAATTATTATGTTATGCAGTGACAAGCTGAGCATGCACCCAGTATCATGATTAGGGTTGGTATTCGACTTTATTCCCACAATCCTCTAGTTCACATTGCCGGTACACTAAACCAGCGGTTCCCAACCGCTGTTCCGCGGCACACCAGTTTGCCGTCTGAAGCACCGTGGTGTGCCGTGAGGCCCTCGTAGCCAAGACTTTACCATCAGCCTTAGTTCATGTGTTGGATGATGCTGTGCGCATTGTAAAGTCATGACCCATGAAAAGTCGCAGCTTTGTGTGAGGAGATGGAAGCAAAGCATAAAACCTTGCTGTTTCATACGGAGGTCCGGTGGTTGTCGCGTGGCAAGGTCTTGGTTCGTGTTTATGAGCTGCGGGAGGAACTTAAAATGTTTCTGACAAATGAGGGGTCAGATTACGCAAAGCAGCTTGCAAGTGATGAGTGGTGTGCAAGGCCTGGCAGATATATTTCATCATCTGAATGAATTGAACACCCGAATGCAAGGCCGAAATGAAAACCTGCTTACAAATACAGATAAAATAAATGGATTCCGTTCAAAGGTGCAACTCTGGCATCAACACGTAGAAAGTGGCAATCTTGAAATGTTCACACTCACCATGCAATGGCAAGGTGTTCACACTGCTGCACTGTGTGAGATAATAGTTAAGCATTTAAAAACTCTTGAGGAGAAGTTGTCATTTTATTTCTCTTCAGTCTCCACTGAATGCCTTGACTGGGTTAGAAACCCTTATAACTCAGCATCAGTTGTTGGAAAGGAAATGACTTTACAGGAGCAGGAGGAACTAATTGAACTGAGACAAAATCGTGGTTGCAAGCTAAGATTTGCTGATCTACCTTTGGATAGTTTTTGGTTGGATACTGCCAAGGAGTTCCCCCTTCTGGCAAACAAAGCTATTTTGACATTGCTCCCTTTTTCCACTACATATCTGTGTGAGATTAGCTTTTCAAGCATGATTGCTATGAAAACCAAATACAGAGAGAGACTGAGAACTGTTAACGAAGAGCTACGTGTGTGTCTTTCTTCGATTCCAGCCAGAATATCAGCTTTGTGTTCAGCCAAACAGGCCCACGTTTCGCACTGAAAGTATTTTATAATTTTTCACTATTCTGTTTACTTAATATTTCATAATAAAGTAATTATAAAATACTTTTTTTGTGCTTATTTCATTCCTATTCAAGAGAATTACTTTATTATACTCAATATAGGCACAGAGTTAATTTTTTAACATTTTCTAATAGTGGTGTGCCTTGTGATTTTTTTTCCCGCGACAAGTGTGCCTTGGCCAAAAAAGGTTGGGAAACGCTGCACTAAACAACCTTGGGTAATGGTGGTCCCATTGGTTAGAGCATCGTTTTCATTATAAAAAAGTGATGAGTTCGAATCCCGTCTAAACCGAAGATACGTCATGTTCACTAAAGGAAACTGGAGTACGTTAAATAGATTGTGGTCGCAATATCCTCCAAGTGAAATACCTTTGAGGGTGACAGATAAAATATTAGGGAGTCTTCTGATTGATTCTCGTTTTTAAATTACGAGGACTCCCACCTGGCTGATTCCAGAAACAGATAGAGCCAAAGTCAGGGCTTGATACAGGGAAGTGTGTCGGTGCAACAACAACTAAATAGCGACTGGCTCACATTAAAATAGGTCATATTTGCGAATTCCTCCAAGTGAAATAATGCTTCTGAGAGTGTCAATTATTAAGTGGTCATCTGCTTGATCCTTCCTTTAAACAACAAAGCGACCCACCTACTTCCACTAACTGTTACAGTTCAATACTGAGTTATGTACAGGGAAGTATGGTGGTGCAACACTGAACATCCAGTGCTACATCTCTGAAGTGTAGAGTCCTTAGTTCTCCCGTATTATCAGCGTTTACCATTAGCTATTTTCTAACTGAATAATGCGCAACTACAGGTTCAAGTGTTCTTTACTCATTAGATTGAAGCCGCATCTCACAGCCTACGTCATAACTCCACTTTATGACAAGTAGTTTGGAACTTGCTACGCAGTCGTAAATGTTATACTTATGAAAGTACTTCTCAAATTAATAATTGACACTGAATACACCATACGTTGATTGAGTCCTGCTGTCACTTTTGCTGCAATTGTTTGCTTTTTAAACATTAAAATTTGCTTCAATACCTATCGGAATCTTGCACTAAGCTTCTTTTACCGTCCACTATTTTTCTTTGTCAAGCCAGTCTAGCAGAGCTGTGTGTACGCTGTCATGAATGCATGCAGCCACTGTACTTCGAGGGATGTTTGGCCACATTTGCTCCGACTCGACGGGCTTCTACAATTCGGCCTCTTTAAAAATCTGAGATGTCCGACAGTTACATTTTTGAAAAAATTAAGATTTATCGAACTTTAATAAAGTAACCCTATACCATCAGAATATATACATTTGTATTTAAGGGGAGAAAAAAAACCTGGTAGTTATTAAATTTTAATGTTTACGAAGCAAATTAAAAAAAAATGTCACTTTTATTCACAAGAGTTTTCATCATTTTGATAACCATCTACATATATTTATATTAATAATTGTGTAATACACAGAAATACAAGAAAAAAGGACAAACATTTAAAAGAAAGCCATTAGTTGTACTGTCAGCTTCATGGGATGTTAAGAATAGTGGAATAATGCAGGGCTTTTCGGTAAAAGGCATGAAGAGATAAGTCCGAAATTTCATACTAACATACAGAAATGCTTTACGAAATTGAAAATACAAAATGAGTTAACAGAAATGAACCCAAAAAACGAATAATTATGAAATACAACATAATGAAATAAAATCAACAAATGACAGTAGCGATAAATAAATACCAATCTTTAGAAGATAAAAATAAGATCGAAAATTAGAAATATAAAAACTGAATTAAATTTGCTAAACTAAACTAAAATTTAACTAATTTAATAAAAATGCTGATATTATTTAATATTTATTATGATGAATGCCAGTGAGATTATTTCTTTTTTTTTTATAGCAGTAGTCTCAGCAATCTGATTAATTTACAGAAAAATAGAAAAAATTACATAAGTAGCAGAATAATCCTTCAGTTATCTGAAGCATTGCATTTGTTATAGTAGAGAAACTTCAAAATATTCATATCTTATCTTCAAAGAAATTATCACCCTATTCATTGTTGATAACTATTTTGGGATAAAGATAATAAATGAACAAAAAGGAAGAAAGATTTAAGTTGCACAATGTCAGAATGCTGAGAATAAATGTATTTACACTTAATATATCATAATATGAAATAAGTACGACTATTATTTATGCAGTTATAGCAACTTATAATTTGAATAAAAAAATATTAAGATGCCTATTTGAAAATCATGCCTCATATCGCTTCTGGAATGGAAAGCTTTACGTATACGTGGAAGATTGAGAACTTCAGCTCTTGGGTGCAAAAACGAGGAGAACGGGTCAAGAGTCCATGGTTTACCGCAGAGACTTTAGACGAAACAATTTGGCGTTTGGATTTGTATCCTAGAGGAATAGACAACGGGACTGAAATATGCATATCATGTTACCTCTGCAGGGCAGAGAAAGATAAAGGGGACGAATATGTAACAGTAGGTTACGAATTCGAAATTCTTGGTGTTGCCCAGTTACCTCTTCTCTCTAAAAGGGTTGAAAGTTTCGCCTTCAAAAAGAAAGAATCTCTAGGCTGGCCAGACTTCAAGAGTCTGAATGAAATTTTCCGGGACAAGGTTACTTTTCTTCCTAAAGATGTCTTGACGATTCGATGCCACATGTGGGGAACTTTCCCAGAGATTTTTAGAGCCACACGGTGTTCTGCTCTCACTGAAATTGGTGTTGGAGGCTGTTCCTTCAAATGGAATATCAAGATGTCGAGTTTGGAGACACCGGTTCATTATTATGTGCCAGGACCTTGGCGAATTGAACTCACATTTTTCGTGGACGACGACGAAAATGTAACTTTCAAAATTCGCAAATTTGGCGAAGCCAGTTTCAGGTACATTTTGCAATGTAAGGTGACACTCCTAGATGCGAAAAGTATTTCACGTGAGGTTAGGCAATCAGAACACCTCATCGAGCCAAGACAGGAGATGAAAATATGGGAATATCCACCCTTTATTAAGAAAAGTAAACTCATGGAAGAAAAGAATGGTCTAATCTGTGACGACACAGTTTGTTTCTACTGTGAATTTTCGATTTTGAACGAAGTCGAAACATTTGTAGAGAAAGAGCCAAAAATGGAAACTCTGAATATAAGCAATCCTTCACCTGAAGTGGATGTGGATTTCAACAATTTGAGCATAGATTTAGGTCGTATGTTTGCTAATAAAACATTATCAGATATAAAAGTAAAAGCTGGCTGCAAAACATTTCATGTCCATAAAGCTCTGCTATCCGTTAGATCTTCTGTATTTGGAGATAAAATAGCCTATTTACCTTCATCTCACGAAGGCGACAACCCTTGCATTGATATCCCTGATTTATCAGCAGATACCACAGAAGCTTTGCTGAAATTTATGTACACAGGTGTTCTAGAAGAACTGGATAGAGAAAATGCTACGAATTTGTTTATTGCAGCCAGCAAATACAAAGTTCATTCTTTAAAGGAACGGTATACTTGCTATTTGAAATCAACGCTTTCCTGTACTTCTGTTTGTGATATCCTCGCTCTAGCTGATGAACATGAAGAGGAAAATCTGAAAACAGCTGCTCAGAATTATATTCGGCAACACACGAACGAGGTTTTGCTTTCAAGAGAATGGAAAGAACTTATAGAAAATAATGTCAGATTAGCGACCGAAACTCTGTGTAAGTTATCACTAAATTTAGGAACAAATCAATAAAATTAGATAAGCATAAAAAAAACTGCAACATTTCTTTCTTTTTCAAACATTTCTTGAAATGTGTGATTGTGAAAATAATAATATTTATATTTCCTTTAATTTTCCATTTTTATTTGTTAATAAAAATGCAGAAATAATCATTATACGTAATATACACATCAGCCATGATTTTTCGTAAGTGTGTTAAAAATAATTAGATTTCCTTTTTCCATTGATATCGTGTCCATAAATTTCATTTATAAATGTCATCTCTGAAAATAATTAAAATGTTCATAGTTTGAATAAATTTTAAAATTTAAGTTCAGAAAAAAAATTTAAAACCATTGAAAAATTTGTATTTAAATAAAACCAATTCGATTGACTTAAAAATTTGTTGAACTCTAATGTATTTTATTATTATTTTTTAACCTCAATTACCATGCAATTAAAAGTTATAAAAAATTTTAATATTAACAAAAGCTGGTATTCAGCAAAAATTATTCATTAATATTTCTGACAAAAATAATATTCAGAAAGAATTTAAAACAAGAATTATTTACAATATTTATAATTACACTCACGACAGAAAATATATTGAAACGATTGTAAACCTAACTTGTTTACAATAATTTCAATGTTAGAATATTTTTTTGTGACTACAACTGCAATATTTGTTTATATTTACCGTTACAAATCTTATGCTTGTTTATTGTTATTATTATGTCATTGATGAAAATGATAACTGTAGACAATCACTATTAATTAAATAAAATTTAATTAATTCATGTTTATGAAGAGATTATACTAATACATTTTCTAATTTTGTTACATCTAAAAATCACTCTTAATGGAAAAAAAGCAGTTTTTCATAGTGATTGTTTATCTTACATGTTTATATTTTAGTTCTTTTAATTTTGACTTTTCTTTTATTTATTACAGTTGTGATATATTTTTATAAATACAATGAATCTGTGTAGAATAGATAGATTATTGATAAACAAAAATTATTCATATACATTTTTTGTTGATTAAAACTGTAAAAATTGTTAGAAATTTTAATCAGCTGCCTGATTTTAAATGACAGGTAAATTAAAAATTGTTTATTTACGAATTTTAAATCTGGAATTAAAATTAGTGAAAGATTTTAAAAAGAATAATTAAACCAACATTCATTAAGCTTCATATTTACAACAAGCATACAGTTCAGTGAGTATAATTATTATTACAATTAATTATAACTATGCTTTTAGTTAAAAACAAATTTTAGTTTCTCTTTTAATTTTAAGTTCACAATGATTTCACTGTTAGGATGTTAATTTGTTATAACATAATAATGGTCACATGATGGCATTAGATGTTAAGGACAAATTCCTGGGAAATAAAATTGTTTTATTATTTTCCTAATTTTGCCATTGAAAATTAGTCAAACTTTTCTACTTTACTTAAGAAATGAATAAATAAATTGGTCTACAGTAAATCTATTAAAAATCTAGTCAAATATTTCTGGAAAGCATACAATTTAGCACGCATATTTAAATATTTAATTACAATTAATGTTTTATTAATTATGCCTTTAACAAAAAAATATAACATTTTTATTAATGTTAAAGGCTATATTTTCACAAAAACTTCTCCATATAAATGACCTATAGTTATCTGTAGAAAATCTACAATTGATCAGATTGCTCTAAAGAATAACTAAAAAAAAAAAACATTTCAATATATAATTGGAACATTTTTTTCAACAATAAAATTTATATTTAAATAAATATTTATTTTAAATTACATCAATGTGATTTTAAATTTGCTCTTATATTTTTGAAAAATGCAAATTTAAAAAGTCATTTTTTTTTCTACCCCTGAACACTGTTTTAAATTTCTATTTCAATCAGGAATTCATGGTTAATAATCTTTTTCATTTCACTTATGTTTTCATTAAATGGGTGGATTAGAGGAGTAATGGATCCCTCAAAATGAAATTTGCAATATTTTGATATTGAATCAGTTTTTAATGTTCTGGAACAAGTAAATGAAAATGATTCAGTTACATAATTTCAATAACTAAGGCATTTTTCTTTCTTCAAAGAATGACCATTTAATAAAATTCTACGCTTTTAAATTCATTAATGTCCAATTTTCAATATTCCAGTCTTATCTTCCTAATTTATGTAGTTTTTCTAGAAAACAGTGCATAGTATAACAAACCATTATCTGTACATTTATTAAGTCCTGCTTTTTAAGCACAGAAATCTAGAGATATATGCAGTTTATCTAACTCTGTACTAATAGTAGACTTAAACTTTTTAAAATCCCAGAAAAAAAGTTGGTTTTATTTATTTATTTATCTATCTATTAACTGAAACCTTCAACAATTTTTTCATTTTCATTAGGTTATTTTTGAAATTAGGTACAGAGAAAACCATCCCACTCTGAGATGCCATAGGATGCATAGTCTAAGATGTTAATTTAATAAAACACAGTTCATTTGAAAACCTGTTTAATTCTGTTTTACTTCTCAACAATTTTTGACTTGCATTTACAATTATAAGGAAGTTACTAAAGCATTTATTTAACAAATTTGAAATAAGACCTGCAATTTAAAGTGGTCACATCAAATCACTACAAACATCCAAGGCAGAAATGGGATTCCAACCAGGAATTGTTTAAACGATGACAAGAGTGGTAGCCATTATGTTATGAAAATTTACTCAGTGTGGTGACTGATTAGATCTGTTCATGGAAGATTGTTGAGATAGTTTCAGCTTGCAATTGACTGTAGTCCATTTGAAGAAATAATTGAATTTTCTTAACCAGAGACTTTTTGGTTTTAAATAGAAATTATAAATTAAAATTTTTGCATAATTGTTATATTTTAACAAATATTTAGTAAAAATTACTTTTGGGAGGAAAAAAAATAAAGAAAAAACTTTAAAGAGAAAAAGTTTAAATGAAAAATCTTATTATTTTAGCAGATAAAGACAAAAAATATAAATTTTCGAAATGATGAAGGATAAAAATACTTTAGTAAAATTAAAATGTATAAAATTCATTTTTCAAGTTGCAAAAAATTCAAAATTATTCAAATTTTACATCCAAAAATAAAAA